>VZQC01011718.1:410243-434268 GCA_009823505.1 Rhizomys pruinosus
GGGGGGGGGAAGGGAAAGGGAAATATGCCTGATCTGAATTGGAAAATGATGTACGAAATGCATAAAGCATCAATAAAAATTAAATTAAAAAAAAAAAAAGAAGTGGGGAAATGGGTAAGAAGCCCCAACATTAGTTGAGGAACTACTGGCAACTGATCACCGCTGGGTGAGGGAAAGTTGACCTTCTTTAAGTGAGTGATGCTAGACAGGTTGAACAGGCTCTAATTCGTGGATTCACACTGAGGGAATTTGCGGACACAATTTTGACTCACTAGACCTTAAAATATATGACAGAATGCATGAAATCTGTTGGGGGATTTTGTGAGGTGCAGATAAGGAAAATGTCTAACTATGATTGAGATATATTGAATGAAATGCACCAAAATTTAATAAAAGTTAAAAATATTCTTTTTATCCTTTTTAAAACATTATTTATTTAGTTATTATTTTTTAGGTGTATGAGTATACTGTCTGCATGTAGGTTGGTGCACCCGTGTCATGCAATGCCACAGAGGTCAGAAGAGGGTGTCAGATTCCCCTGGAATTGGAGTTAAAGACGGTTCTTAGCAGCCATGTGGGTGCTAGGAATCACACCCGGGTCCTCTGCAAGAGCAGTCAGTGCTCTTAGCCGCTGAGCCATTTCTCCAGCCCCGTCTTTTTATCCTTTTGAAAAACATTTTTATTGAGTCTTTGATAATTTCCTACAATGTATTTTGGGAATATTCAGACCCCTGCCACCTTAATACACCCCAAACTTCATGTCTTCTTTTATTATTTTTTAAGGCTTATCAGTTCTAATTTGTGTTTCACACACCCTGGGGTGTGGGCCCATCTTTTGGAGCCTGGTCAACCTGTGAAGTGTCCCATTCTGAAAGAAAAGTGACTCTTCCCAGTAGCCATTGGTACCAATAGTTCTTCAGCGAGGTTTGGGGTTTCTTGCCTACACACCACAACTATACTGGAATTTTGTCTGCCTTCAGCTTGCATAGGTCTTGAACAGGCTGTCATAATTTCTATGAGTTCATATATGCAACTATCCTACTGTCTTTCAAACACTGTTTCCCTGTAGTTTTTCTCCACCACCTCTGGCTCTTAGTATCTTTCTGCCCCATCTTCCAGGTACACGATTCTTCTCCATTTTAAATACATTTCCTTTTATCACTTTCACTTCTGGATTTTCATATTCTTCAATTTGTCTCTTATTAAACTCCTTAAAGGCAGAATGAGATAAATGAGAAACCAATCCAGAGGTTGTCTTTTCAGACACTATATTTTGTTTTATGTAGCTGAGGCCTAACTTCATCTTGTGATAAGTTTCATTTCTTTAAGTTTTGTTTTCCCTGAAATAAAAGGGAGAAGTTGAGGATCAGTTTCTTCTTTCTGGAAATGATATGTGCCCCTAAATGCCTGGCCGTAACTGCTGACTCTCACTTCTCTAACTGGCTTGGTTGCTACAGGCTACTCCTCAATTTGGTATTATTTTTGATATTAAGTCTGATTGGCTATTGTACTTATAAAAGCTGTGTAACCCATTTCTCGGGCCCTCACTCCTCCTGAGCTGAGTGGGGTTCAGCATAACTAATTAACCATCATTTTAACTCCACGTGGTTCTGCAAGTGGTCTCTCCATCGCGACCCTCTTATACAGTGCTCATATATGATTCAATCCCTGTTATACTCACACAATACCTTATATACAAGAGTTACTCTGTAAATATCTGTGGCGTGAAAAATAAGATCTACTGAAATAGAAGCAGTAAAGACTTGAAAATCCAGGGTTTTTGTTGTTGTTGCTGTTTGTTTCTCTTCTATATTTTGAAGTCAGTGTAATCTATAATGAGGCCACAAAGAAATAAATCTAATTAAATCCTTTGGTGGTTTATAGAACTTGGGATATTAGGAGGAACTGATCCCCATCAATTAAACTTCTAGCAGAAGGATGGCACATCCTAACTTAAGAGGTCTTTTAATGAGATTCCCCAACTCTATGGACTGTTTGTCTTCTGCTGCCACACCACTTACTCCCTGGATATTTCATGCAATTCTTTTTTCCCAGAGGGAGATGAAGTCAAGTCTCATGAGTATTGAAGAATCCAGCTTCTCTGTTTCTCAGTTACTTGTCAAAGCTTATTTTTCCAAAAAGGTGAATGGAAACTTTCTGGCCTCCCATGTAGGATTTTTTTTGAGATGCTAACTGGTCTACAAGTGCATTCTTTTTAATATTTCTATTGACAGTAGCTGAACTATTTGCCAATTGCTAAATTAATACAATTATCCCTCAGGAACAATAGTTAATGCTAAACCTTTTGACTTTAAACTTATTGTCAGGGAGAAAGGAAGCTCACATATATTATTTTCTTTGCCACTTCCTTATACCACAATACACATGTTTCAGCATCAAGTATACTATGATTCATTAAGCCTGATACACCACACACACACACACACACACACACACACACACACACACATATACCAGCACCAACATGAGCCACAGTTCCAACTCTCTTTGTTCAGTTCTTCCTTGAATTTTAGAACTTGTTCTTTAAAAAATATTTTCAAGCGATTTTTTTTGGAAATTTCATACTGTTGCCCTTTAAATTGAATGCCTTACTTTGAGATGAGCAGCTTGTAATTAACTTGAGACTGCCAGTAGCTAAATGTATCATCAGAGCTAGGGTGCCTGATGTTTGATCTGATGTGTTGACACATACGTGCAGAAAGATTTCTATCTTTGCTTTATGGAAATCACCAATCACCTTGGTTATTTTGGTCCTAATATATTTTAAGATTTCTACGTTGGTGTCCCTTTTCTTTTTCTAGTTTTCATTTTCTCTATTTTTGTCTCTTTTATTGTATGCAGAATCTGAGAGAGAGGAAGTTCCTTATTTTTCTTATTTGTAACAACCCTGAGTAAACACTATGAGGTTTACTTCAGGGCTAGGTCATGGATTTTCATGGCAGAGGATGTAGACAGCTAGGAGTTCTTTCTATATATTTTGTAAGGATTTGCTCAAATGTCATTACCAACTTCCAATGTCTCCCTATCCACTATGGGCTTCCAAATTCTGCTTAAATAAATAAAATTAAAATACACCATTACTATACAAATATCCATCCCAACTGCAAATCCCAAGTGTAATTATTATGTATTCTTTGCATTTTTAGGTTTCCCCATGAATTACTTGAGCATAGTAAACACAAAATGACAGTGAAAGAGAAAATAAATCACATAGAATTATCAAGATGAATTTCCTTGCCCACGATCATAGTAGTAGGTCTTTCTATTTTCTTTTCAAGTAACTGATACATCAAGTAAGTTAAAAGACAAGAGTTATAAGCTTAATCTTGGAGGCATATGTTATTAGAACACTCTTCACAAATAAAAGGAAGAAAAGTTCTTTTCATGAACATAACCCTACTGCATCGATCATAGCTTATAACAAAAACAAATTTTAGTAACTGTCTGAGAACCATAAGATTATATTTTATATTCAAGATTAAGTAAGAAATAACATCTGTATGAACAAATATCATATTTTTTTAATGTCCTTTGCTTTGAAAAGTATACTGTTGGGGCTGAAGAGATGGCTCAGTGGTTAAGAGTGCCAACTGCTCTTGCAGAGGACACGGGTTCGATTCCCAGCACCCACATAGTGGCTAAGAACCGTCTTTAACTCCAGTTACAGGGGAATCTGACTCCCTCTTCTGACCTCCGTGGCATTGCATGACACAGGTGCACCAACCTACATGCAGACATCACACTCATACACATAAAAAAATTAATAATTAAAAACAATAAGAGTTGCTTTATGTAGATAAATAAAGCATGTAAGACAAATATTTAAAATGTTAGGTGCTATGTAGACTAATAGTTCTCATTGCTTATTGAAATTCATGGTTACTTTTAGTGTTTAAAAAATACTAATTCCTGGTCATTGAGATTAGAATTGTTGGGAGCATATCCTCAGGGAGGACTTTTTAAAAGCTTTCTAAGATGAAAGTCCATACATAAACAAAACAAATGAAGAGGTATTTTTAAAAGAGGTAAAATATTATTGAAATGTTTAGGGCTGGAGAGATAGCCTAGCGGTTAAGAGCACCGACGCTCTTGCAGAGGACCCGGGTTCGATCCCCAGCACCCACATGGCGGCTGAGAACCGTCTGTAACTCCAATTCCAGGAGAACTCCAGTTCCAGGGGGAATCCGAGACCCTCTTCTGACCTCCGCGGCATTGCACAACACGGGTGCACAGACCTGCATGCAGACAATACATTCATACACATACGAAAAAAAAAAATTTAAAAAAGAAATGTTTAAAGAACTGACTTAAGAGCAAAGGCATGAATGATTCCATGACAGGGAATATGAAATACAGATGAAAGGAAGCCTATGAACATAAAGTCATCTAAACAGATTTAGGAAGAAAGAGAAATCATGAACTATTAGTTTAAAATCTTTCCCCAAAGCAGAAATCCATATGTGTATGATTGAAAATTGTGACTATGAAATACTTAAACACCATGCATTGTAACTTCACATAGAATGCAGAAAATTAGGGAAACACTGCACACTCATTTTACAAGGCCATTAATAATCTTGTCAAAAAACAGATAAGGATGATATAAAGACAGAATTTACTGATTGTCTCAGTCATTAACATAGATATAACAATTGAAAATAAAATATCAGTATGCTGAATCAAGCAATGGGTAATAGGATAATATATCATACACATTCTAAGCTTTTCTAGGAATTAAATGTTCTTTCAATGCAATTTACGATTACTATTTGATGGAATTAACAACACACGATTGGTCATTTACCTATACACAGAAACAAATTAGATTGAACTTAATAGATTTCTATAATAAAACCTCAATTTAAAAAATCCTTAGGAGACAAGAAACAAAAGAATACCTGATTTAACTGGACCATGGATATATTCAAACATTTTAGCTAAATTTATAATTAACCACGAATCACTAGAAACATTGCTGTAACAGCAGGGACATAAATGATGCTTGTAATCACCACTTTCAGTCAATTTTATAGGTATTCCCATGCAGTGCAATAAAGCACAAAATAAAGTTATATGAATTGGAATGATAAAATAAAAATGATGTAACTGGTAAACTGGTTGCCTTGAAAGCATGAGACTATGAATCTAGTTCCCCAAACTCTTGCAGTAATAAGATACCTTGTTATCCAGTCTCTGCAGAGGTGGAGTCATGTTGGATACCTGTGGATCACTAGCTATCCAGCCTAGCCTACTTGGAAAATGGAGCTTGAGGAATGACACCTGAGGCTGTCTTTGATCTCACATGCACAGGCACACATGTGTACCTCCCACACACTAAAAACAGGCACACACACAGAGGGACAAACACATTAAATAAATAAATAAATAAATAAATAAATAAATAAATAAGTATATAAGCAAGCTATTGTTTGCAGGTAAATGATTACCTACTCAGACGCGATTTAGTAAAGTTAATACGAGGTTAGGTTGATGGACACAAGATCAATATTAAAAATCTAGACACTGGGCTTCCTCCACAGGCTGGGTAAGAGCAGGCCCACCCTGCTGGGAACTTGGGTGTTCAGGGACACTGAGGTAACAGTCAGTAGTCCCTAGGCTTCTGCTGCAGCCCTGATAAGATCTGGGCCACCCTGCTGGGAACCTGGATCTTTAGGGACACAGAAGATGGTGGAAATAGTAGACAGGGAAGGATGAAGAAAGGTTCATTAATAAGTTATATGTTATAGTTGACTACATCTGATAAATTAATAAGTGACAGCTGATGTTGTCTTCTGGTCTCCTCATATATGTGCATACACATGCACTTATACACATGGATAGAAGTTCACATGGATTCATACATACACATACCAACCTCCCCCCAAAGAATAGAGGACCCAGAAATAAACTCAAGTAGCTATGGCTGGGGGTGGAGAGATGGCCTAGTGGTTAAGAGCACTGACTGCTCTTGCAGAGGACCTGGGTTCGAGCCCCAGCACTCACATGGCAGCTGAGAACCGTCTTTGGCTCCAGTTCCAGGGGAATCCGACGCCCTCTTCTGACTGCTGCAGCATTGCATGACACAGGTGCACAAACCTACATGCAGACAGTACATTCATACACATACAAAAATAAATAAAATTTAAAAAATAGCTATGGCCATCTAAAATTTTCCAAAATTGTAAAAAAAATACACTGCAAAAACTCAGCTTACTCAACCAATGGAGGTGGTGCAACTGTTTACTCACCTACAGAAAAATGAAATTAGATTCATACCTATCACCCTGAGCATATGTAAAAAATTGATTAAATATTTTAACTTAAAAACAGAAATGCTGGGCTGGAGAGATGGCCTAGCGGTTAAGAGTGCCGACTGCTCTTACAGAGGACCTGGGTTTGATCCCCAGCACCCACATGGCGGCCGAGAACCGTCTGAAACTCCAATTCCAGGAGAACTCCAGTTCCAGGGGAATCCAAGACCCTCTTCTGACCTCCTCAGCATTGCACGACACGGGTGCACAGACTTGCATGCAGACAGTACATCATACACATACAGAAAAAAATAAAAAAAAAATTAAAAAAAACAGAAATGCTGAAACTGCTAGAGAAAAAAAATTAAGATGTTAAACATAGGCAGAAAATTTCTGAGTTGGACTCCAATAGGTCAGGAAATATCCCCCCAAATTGAGAAATGAGATTAAATGAAAACATAAATTATCTGCATAGCAGAGTAAACTATAAGCAGAGAGAACAGAATGGGAGCAAGTCTCTGCCTACTTCAGAGAAGTTTTATTATTTATAATATATAAAGAAATATTAAATTAAACATCAACATCCCTCCCTAAACTATCAGTGATCTGATAGTCTAAACAACAGTTCCAATAAAGATTAAAGAATAAAGATAAGTAATGAATAAATATTATAAAAACTATCCTTGAAGTTCCTTAACCATTAGGGTAATACAAATTAATTTCAATTTTCACATCTTACATTAACTTCCTTATTTTCACCAACTCTGAGTTTTTAATAACAGTTTTAATCATTCTTTGCAATATATTGTTTGGAAGATCTTCCAGGTCATTCTCACTAGGGTTCATTTCTATGGGATTAGTAACTTTTGGGGGTGAGGACATATCTTGATTTGTTTTTGCACTGGGACTTGCACATCTGAAGTAGTTTGTTAGTTATGTCTTTCTTTTTCTTTAAATCCCCTTTCCTCTTTCAGGATAGGCAGGTATAATATTCAGGAGAGGATTAAGATGTAAGAGAGTTGAAAAATTGCTGTCTTTGTGCATCTTATATTAAGAGTAACAGGTTTTATCCATAGTCTTTGAGAGTCTATTACACTGTCTACTTGAAGAGATGCTTTCCAAGGGTCAGCACATCCCTTGCGGTTCCCTTCCTCTGCTGGCTTCCCTAAGTCTAGTTGTTCTAAGTTGAGTAAGCTCTGGTCACTTCAAAGTTTGAGATAGCTGACCTTGGTAAGATGAAGTTAGAATGAGGAAGACTGTGGGAAGTATATGGCTCCACATGGTACTTAGATGGTCAAGCTAGGATCTATGCAGGGGGAGCTGTGGTATCTGTGAGATGTGCTACAGAGAGAAAAGTAATCATCATTATTATCTACCTGTTAACTTGAGAGTTTCAATAATGAATGGGCTTGTATTGCTTAGTGGTACAATCATGGCACAAATTTTTGCGAGTAATCAGTTTCTGGTTGGATTTAAGGCCTCCTCCATAAGACAGAACTAATGCTTGACCAAGAACACAAGGATAAATAGGTCATATGCCATACATGAGAACTTACTACTATTATTCTACTAAATGGATATAGCATTAAACCTACTTCTAAAATCTTATTATTATACCCCTAGGTAAGTACATTTCTAACACTCTTTAGAGAAGCTTTTTTTTGCAGTAGAATGCAGTTAACACAGAGAACCACAACTGGTCAACATTGGGGAATAAGAGATTGTGAAGTTCTCAGTTCTAAATAGGGCATCTATATCACAGCTCCTCCCTATCATGAAAGAAGTGGGGCTTCAAATAAGAGCTAGAGGCAGTGGATGAATACATAGAAATGGTGTTTAGGGCAGTTGTACATAAGAACTAAGAGTGGGGACTGGTGAAATGGCTCAGAGGTTAAGAATACTGGCTGCTCTTGCAAAGGAACCAGGTTCAATTCCCAGCACCCACATGACAGTTAACCATCTGTAACTCAAGTTCCAGGGGAATGTGACATCCTCTTCTGACCTTGGTGGGCATTGCACAACATGGGTGCACCTACCTGCATGCAGGCAATACACTCATACACATAAGATAAAAAAATAAGTAAAATATTTGAAAAAAGATAAGAGCGGCTATGACTATATACATGAGACCTGTACAAATTCAAACCAGAAAAAAGAAATTCCAGAATGGAGGGTAGTGATGGTAAGTAAATCCAACCCCTGTCTGAGGACCTATTGGTAACCAATAGCTGTTGAGAGAGTGAGAGTAAGTTTACTTCAGGGATAACAGTGACAGGCTGTCCAGGCTTCATTAGATGGCTCTATACTCATGGAGAGACTTGCAGCCTTAAGTGGCTTCTGGGTATAAGACAGAATCTCACTGTAGCCTCAGATGACCTTGGTAGCCTTGATCGCACTGAGGTCTGCTTGCTTCTGCCTCCCAAATGCAGGGATAAATGGTATGTGCCACATGGCATCTTTAATTTCTAAAATATTTTGCCTTTTTTATTCTTTTGAAAATTTCATTCATGTACACATGAAATTTTTTCCTTTCATCTTATATACCTCCCCCCTATTTTTCCTGAGCCAACTCCCTTTGTGTCCCACCCAAAATCTCATTCTCCTACCTTTATGTCTTCTCCTTTTTATTAGATTGATAACCTACAAAATCCAATTTGTTCTGCTCATATGTGCATGAGTGTGGAGACATACTCCAAAGCATGGCGAGCCTACCAGTGGCCACTCCCTGAAAGAATGTTCTTCCTCCCCATACAGTTACCAACTAGTAATAGGTCCTTAGTAAGGGGAGAGGTCTATATATCATTTATACCATCATAAATACAACAGCCATATTAAAACCAGAAGAAAAGCATTACACAGCATCCTCTACATCTTCCAATTATTACATTCTTTGTTTTCTTTTCTGTGATGTTTTGTGATTCCTGGCAAGAATTTTGGTTTAAGCACAAACCAGACCAAGCAAGCTTCTTTTTGGAGTAGGCTGAATTCAATGTAGAGATGTGAAAGTGGTCATAGAGCCAAGAAGAAAAGAATGAGTGCTCAGCCTTAAGTGGTATGTCATTATTATAACACCTGGTTATAGAAGTCAAGTCATTTCAAAGTAGAAAGTAGAATTCGAAGCTCTAAAACGGCATATATAGGCCTTCATGATATAGGAGATGTGAAAATAAATTGACCTCAAAAACTTAAAGGAAGGCTAAGAAAATAGCTAAGTTGGTAGAACGGTTGCCTAGTATGCATAAATATGGGAATTATCTACAGCATAACATAATCTAGACATGGTGTCACATGGCTATAATCACAGCACTGAGAAGATGGAGGCAGAATAATCAGAAGTCAAGGTCATCCTTGGATACATAGCTAATTCAAGTTCTGCTGAAAATAGATGAGATCCTTTCTCACAAATGAAAAAAGCTTAAAGGAATATTTGGTCATTTTAAATCAAAGCATAAGTCAAAATATTTTCAAGTTATCTAACTTAAAATCTTGAAAACCAAGTGACAAAAAATGAAACTGATATTTACTTTGCACATAATTAAAAACACAAATTATCTTCAAAGTTAATTATTACATAAACCAATTATATCATATTAGTATTGATAAAATATGCTAAATGTTCATTGAGTGAATATTACTTCATATTTCCAACACCAACAACTCAAAAAAACAGAAATAAATGGGTAGAACCACTGAAAATTAGCTGACTAGAGTCCGTGGATGAACTTGCACCAAGGGACATCTGCCTACAAATGCTTTAGTAGATAGGACTTAACATATATGAAAGAATGTGTAAAATACTGTGGGGGGGTATTGGGGCACAGATGACGGGTCAAATTTTTATTAAGATCTATTACATGAAATGTACAAAAACTCAATAAAAGTTGAAATACAAATAATATAGATTTCCATCAACAGAATGTATGAACAAATTATATCTTCATGCATTGAAATAATACTTAGGGAGCTGGAGACTTAGCTCAGCACTTAAGAGCACTGGCTGCTCTTGCAGAGGACTTAGGTTCAAGTCCCAGCACTAATGACCATCTAACTCCAGTTCCATGGAACTGACACCCTCTTCTGACCTCTTTGGGCACTGAAGCACATGGATGCACTTACATACATACATGTAGACAAAACCCTCATTCACATAAAATAAAAATAAAATATTTTTAAGAAAAGAAATACTAGTCAGCATGAATGACAACTTAACTACTGATACATGCAGCCTGGGGAGGATTATTTTAAAATGCTCCGAGTGAAAATTGGGCAGGTAAAGATCATATAAAGTGTATGATTCTATTTATATTGGATATTTTTTAACTATTAGAAATTGAACCCAGAGCCTTGCACATGCTAGGCAAGTCCACTATCACTTAGCTACAGTTCTACATGTACTGTAGTTGAAATTGAATGAGTAATTACTTATAATCTAGGGTAAAGAGATGTCCTGGGAAATAAGAGACAGAGAGAATGTTTCTGATGCATTCAACTACTTTTACGGATGTGGATATGGGTTACACAGTTGTATACATTTTCCAAAACTGAAGGCATTCTACGTTCAAAGTCTGTATGTTTCACTGCATGTAAATGATTCCTTAATTTCAAAATGTCTTATAAATACTAAAAGTGTTTTTTCCTTCTATTATTTTTAAGCTTTTTTTACTGTCTTGATTTATTACTGTTTTGGCTACATTCTCTATAATTCCAGCAGCATCTTAAAGAGACAATGTGTCTATGTACAATGAAAAAACAAAATGGCTTGCAATATCAGATAAGAGCCACAGTTTAACTGTTTAAATATTAAGGGGAATCTTGTAGGTATAGCCTTGGTTTTCTTCAACATGGACAACTTACATTTAACTCTCAGCATTGTGAATATGACAATGAAGAAAAAAATCCTTACAGGAATGAAATACAGCATCCTGAAAAATATTGGTTTCTACCATACAAGGCAGTTAGAAAATGTTCACGTTTTAACAAATCTGTACAAATCACAAGAAACTTTCTATGGGATCATCGTCATCCCACCTTGATGCTAAGAACTTTCTAGAAATGCAGAATAACACTGAACAATTTATAAATCTAGTATCTATATGCTCCCCAGCCCTAGAATCACAGAAACTTATATAAAGAATTCAATATGCTCGACATGGATTTTACATGCCTTCTTAATGAATGTCTCCTTTTAATTATCTCTCTATGATGTACAGTCAAGTTGTACCTTCAAGGAGGTCTTATGATTATTTTTTAGTAAAAAAAGCAACACTGTTTAGCAGCAATTAAAGCATCTTCAAGAAGACTTTAAAAAGTAATATCCAATTTCTCTGATTATTATTTAAAGTATCAAAAACTTACCCAAAGTTTAGGGTAAAATTTTCAGCAAAAGTATCAGACATTTCTTTAAACTACTTTAAAATCTTAAAATAAAATATAATGTGATCCAAAAAGGGGCCGTGGCTTTTGTTAAAAGTCCTTACATTGATAAACTAGTTGAAGTAAAATTATTTCAGGGAAAAATGAGTGACATTTTAATCTCATTACTTATCAGAGGAAGAATTATATAATTTAAACAATATAGCTGAAAACTTAATATACAGAAACATTAGCTTCTGATTAATATTAAGTATTGGTGAAGTTGGGAAGCTGTTGAAAGTCTTTTATAGACTACTAGTGGAAATATATAGTGATATGGCTATATTTGAAAAAAGTTGACCTTAATTAGAGAAATTGAACATACATATACACTATAAAACAGAATTTATACCTTTATGTATTCTAAAGATTCATGCTCAGTAATTTTTCATCTCTTCTTGAATAAAAGCACAAAGGTAAATCATAACAATTATCTGAAAGTTTATATAATCTGACCTGCTCACTTTTACAATGCCAATATGGTATCATTCTCTTTGTTGCTTACTTGTGTCCAATCTTAAACTCTTCCTTGATGTTTGTCCTATATAACAAAAATGCTCTTATATCATTTCTGCAGCTGTTACCTATGAAACACTCTTCATCCAGATTAGAATGACTTGCTCTCCTTTGCATTTCATGGTTTTTCTCAGATGTCACAGTGCATGGTCATAAGGAGACAGAATCTTCCAGGCAACAGGGAACTTGCTCATATGAGCTTACACAATGGTGTCAGCATGCAGAAGGTCCATGCAAGCTCAATCAGATAAAACCCCAGTGTAGAATTGGGGAAATGAGCAGCGAGCTCCAATCTTAGTCAAAGAACTATTGGCAGCTGATTACTAGTGAGTGAGGAAGAGTTTATTTATAGGGAGAGACTCTAGATAGGCTGACTAGACTTCAGTGGATGAATTCACACTGAGGGACATCTGTGCACACGAACTTGACTTGATATTACAGAATGCATGAAATGATTCAGTTGTTTTGTACAAAGTGCATGAAAATTCAATAAAATTATACATTGGCAAAGAGCTTTTCCTCAAATGAAGGTTTCTCATCTCTGGCACTATTTCTTGTTATGTAGCCACAGACTTTGGTTCCCTCCCAGAACTTGAAGATAAGACCCTATTACTGAAGACAGATCATACTTCAGACAAAGGATTTGGAGCAATGGAGCTGGAAATGAACTGGCGTCACCTCACCTGAAGGCTAGCTCCCATAGCTTTGGAGAGCACTAAACAAGTTGCTTTAAGGCCTAATAACCACATCATTGACCAGCACAGCAAAAGACATTTATGCAGTAATGACATTTTTATCTTGCGGTTAACCAACAGTTATCTAATTGGACTTAAAGCTCACTCAATGGGAGGAAAGTCATGTCTGGTATTGTAAACATAGCCAAATACATATGGCTGGAGAGGTCGTAGATCTTAGAGAAAACTTCAAGAATATCACATCCCTAAAAATATAAAATCTCTTACTCTGTACAAAATTTGGATCCTTATATTACAGACAAGTATACCAGTCTCTGCATATTAAGGATGCTTCTTTTGTAATGGATGGAGATAAATATAGTTTTTCCCAGCTGGTCATACGCAGAGATTGTCTGTGAAATGCTAAGTCTAGGTGGCACATCCAGGATGTAGCTTCTATACCTAAAACTCACAAAAACATAGAACAAGAAGTAAAGAGAACACTAATGCATCTCTCAATTCTCATCAATGATGCTCCTTCATACAACAGAGAGCTGGGAATAGAAGAGGACACATAAGGCCCAAGCACAGAGAATAAGTCTACAGAGTCTGGGTCCTTAGGCAGGACTCCTATATTAAACTCCACTGACCCAGGGCTCAGGGACCACTGAGAAATAGGGGGCAGAAAGACTGTAAGAGCCAGGGAGAGGTACATGACTATATGTAAACAGAGTACTACAGGCCCCTGGGACCTTGCTCATAGGAAGCTACAGCAATGGTGTCAGCATGCACAAGACCCATACAACTCAAGCAGGCAAAAAACAGCACAGAACTATGGAAATTGTCAGCAGATTCCATTCTTAGGTGAAGAATTATTGGCAGCTTATTACTGCTGGGTGAGGAAGAACTGATCTTCTTAAGCAGAGGAACTCTGAATAGGCTGACTAGACCTCAGTGGATGAACTTACACTGACGGATTTCTGGGATAATAGCCTGACAGGAAGGGCCTTGACACAGACAACAGAATGTATGACTCCCATTGTGGGGGGGTGGGAGGGTACCAGTGGGGGAAGGGGATAACGTATAGAAACAATTGAGATGTTCTACAGGAAGTAAACAAAACTTCAATACATTTTTAAAAAGAAAAATATCTTTTCTTTGACAATTCTATTTTAAAATTAGACCCAGTTACTATACTTTGAACCTGAAATGTCCCCCAGAGTCTCAGAATTCAAGGCTTGGTCACCAACTACTGTAGCTATTGTGAGCTGGTGGAATTTTGACAAGATGATTCATGATAGAAGAAAGTTAAAGCATAGTAACTGTGCTGTGAATGTTTTCCATGTTGGTTTGTTACTGAAATATATGCATCTCGATTTGTTTCTGGTTTATTGTAAGTATTCAATGACTGTTTAATATACTGAAATAGTGTGCGGAGGTTCATAATATCATTGCTTTATAAAGAAATTATTTTAGAACATGTATATGTTTACAGAAAGATCAAAGCAAACCTAAAGAGTTTACTTAGAATGGATACCCATATGCATGGATGGACTCCCCAGCAATGTACATTATAATAGTGGTACATTTCTTACCACTGATAAATCTGCATTGAAAATTCATTATCAATGAAAAATCTATAGGTTACAATAGAACTAATTCCTGGTGTTATATATGCTATAGTTTTTGATGAATATAAAATGGCATATACCCTGACTATAATATTATATGTGTTATTTTAACTGACTTCATGTTCTGTGCTCTGTCTATTCATCATTTTCTCTTCTAACAGTGTCACTTTTAATCACAAACACCTGCAAGCAACCTAAATGTTCATTTACTGGAGAATGGTAAATAACACATAGTGAATTTATAAAGTAACATACTCTGAAAGATGATATGTTAAAGGCTTGGTCCCTCATTAATTTGTTTTTATAGTTGAGGATTTGGAGTAGTGATTGGATTCTGGGGGTTCTTAGTTAATCAATGTATTAATCCATAACCAAATGAGCTCTTAGGAGTGGTAGAAATGAGACTGTGGGATCTGATTAGAGAAAGTGGCTTGCTCAAGGCTTTTCTTTGAAGAGCATATTTTGTCACCAAATTTCCCTATTTTTGTTTCCCTGTGTGTCCTGTCCTCCATGAAGGATACAGTTTTGCTCCACAATATTGTATGCCTTGATTAGTTATGCCCTTGCTGTGACAAAGTACCTGATGAAAGCACTTTAGGAAGGAAAGATTAGTTCTCAGACCTCAAGGGGATACATTCCACCATGGTGTGGAAGATATGGCAGCAGGAGGTGGGGTATGGGTCATCACACAAGAAGAGTTACTCTAGATGTAACTGGGTAGAACTAGGGGCAATGGGTAAAATTTATATGTAGATGCCTCTGTGCAAGTGAAGAAGAATTTGTGAGATTTAGTGCCTTGCACAAGATAACTTCATGAAACAAGTTTCTTGTCAATGATGTATTTCTTAGTGACTTGGAGAGTTTATCAAATTTTATGTGTATATTTTATTTTATAGCCCTCGTATCTACATTTTTCTCTTCTTCAAAAAGTTGCTTTCAGTTTTCCAAGCCAAATCTCTCTAGATAAATAAATAAATGAATAAATACATCTATGGCTCTCTTTCATTGTATCTTTCTCATGTGTTTCTCTCTGAGTATCCTATGACTACGCATTTCTTCTCTTCAGGAGTACAAAGAAAGAGGCATACAATTATTTTCAGAGGTTTTCCAAGTTTTAGTGTATGTACAGGCATGATGTAAGGATGTTCATCAGGTTTGGTGGCTATGTTTGATGATACTTTAAAAACATTGAGATGATGTCAGTTTTTTATATAAAAGTATGAAGTAAGCTCACTATTGTAATGTCATCCATTTTCCCACTTTGAAAAGACGATTGGTTCATTCTCTCCTGCTATCATAATCTCCAGAACTAAGTTCATTACTGTATTTTGGTCCTTGTTGTTTGTCTGTTCTTCACATCTAGTTATATATCATTCTAATCCTCTGTCTTTTCTTTTCATTCGTTCATCACATACATTGTGCTTTCTTTACATTTGATACAAAGCCAGTATATTATCTGCTTCTGATTATGGGATCTCCTAAAGGATAGAAATACGCACTAAAGGATAAAGCCTTCTATTTGGCACTAGGTAGACATTATGAATGGTGAAATTAACTGAAGTAGAATGGCTCGATCATATTCTCCATGTTTTGCATTTGAAACCATCCTACACTACTGTTTGAGTCCCATGGGGCAGCACTAATAATTTGGGATAGTCTTGTAGTTAATTCAGTCTAATTTTGCAGGTGCTGTTAGGAAAAACCAGCTGGCTTGACTGAAATTATCCCCTAGATGCCAGCTAACCATGATATTATCAGCGTTTGAGGATTTTTAGAATAACATATGAGATAATAGTAGGCTTTTAAAATCCTGGTTTCGATCTGATTTTGCTGTGTTTGACTCCAATGAGACTGCAAAGCTATTATAGTACTGTATTGTTCCTTATAAAATGTCCTCTCTTCTTTTATCCTTTACTTTCTTGGAAAGTTAAACATCTCTCTTCTCTCCCTCTTTGCATCTATCTCTCTGTCACACATAAACAGGCATGTAAGTGCAAAACCAACCTCAAATCATCCTTGGTACAATAGGAAAGCCAAACTTCCAGGCTGCCAAATGCAGATTGAAGTACATGATAGACATTTGTATTAACTAGGCAGATGTTAGGATAAATGAAATAACCCAAAGTAAGAAAAATACTACATGAACTCACATATGAAGTGTAAAAGACTCAGTCATAGGATCACATGGAACAATGGTGGCTAACAGAGTCAAGGGAATGAAAGAAAATGGAAAAAAAATGTTTGTCAAAAGCTATACTTTTTAAAAATTTTATTTGAAGTTGAACTTTAGAGTACACATAGCTTCAAAGTAACATAAATTAAACTTTTGATAACAAAAAAGCATTAAAATACAGTGATGCTTTAACATGGGAAAATCCATTTTTTCTCCAACTTGTATTGCTTCAATATATATACACATAAATATATATACACACACACTCATGATATATATATATATATATATATATATATATATATATATATATCACCTGAGCTGGAGGGCTTTCTTTCTTTCTTTCTTTCTTTTTCTTTTTTTTTGTCCAAAAATGTCATGTTTTCCCCCAAGGAAGTGTTTGAAGTTTCCTCCTTGGCAAACCCAAACAGCCATCAATCCTACAAGGAAAAAGCACTAGTAAATGCACAATGTGACATCGACGGTTATTCATATTGTATTATATATTTGAAATATTTAAAGGAGTAAAACTTAAGTGCTGTTACCTTATCCAAAAATTGTGCGTATGAGAAGAGAATGCGATGCTAATTTGTTTGAATTCAATAAAGTTCCTGCGTGTGTCAAAACATCACGTCTACCCTTACATATTGACAATTTCAATGTTTCTGAAAGTTATTCAGGACAATCTGACATAGCAATTACTTTGTTATATACTACACTCATTCAAAATTTAGGCTGTCTTTGCCAACCGTATTCAAATATTTGAGGTAATGCTAGCAATATTATTCTTTCCCTTTCAAAGATCTTTTGTGACAATAAGCAAAACTATAATCTTTGTTAAAAGAAACTCATCTTCCTTTTGGCACAATTTTTGCAATATCCGAGTAAACAGTAAAGCACAGATAGACTACTTAGAAAGTTTTGGTTTGTGGAAATTATATGGATCATCTAAGTTTAAGTCATCATCCATCATTTAACCAATTACTATGCATTAATTTACAATTCTAAAAGGGGAGGCTAGCAATGAAAGACATGGCAATGATCAGTAACATGGTCTTGCATAGGATTTGAACTCTTTCCACAACTTCAAATAAATTAACTATACCTTTATCATTTATCATTTATTTATGCTACGTTGTAAAAATGTATTAACAAATTCAGCTTAGAGTTAAAACATTTGAGTATCACAATTTTGACACAAGAATTATATAATTTTGGCCTCTGAAGAATCTTTGAGAGCATGGTTTCCAACCATCTCATTTCACAGGTAATGAATCTGAGTCATTAACAAACTGTGTAGTTTACCCAAGGTCACACAGCTTGCTAGTGGTCCTAATTGCATACTGGTTTTGCACAGGTTTCTCCCTTTTCTTTTAAACACACTTGCTATGTTTCTTTTTGTGACACAGTCACATGAATTCTTCAGGAACAGAAGTGGCCATATTATGGATCACTAATCACATTCAGTTAGCAGAGGTTTTATAAATAAAGTTTAGTAGAACATAGTTACATCCTTTCATTTCTTATTATCCATGGTTGGTCTTGTACCACACAAGCAAAGCTGAGTACTTCTGACAGATACTAGATGATCTTATATTTAGCTGTTTACAGAAAAAAAATGCCAACCCCTAACTAAGAACTTCAAGTTTCTTCTAACTTAGCTGAACAGAAATAAATAGTGTATTCTTTCTCTAAATTATGGCCATACAATGAGTGCAGTTGGAAGGAGGAAGAAAAATGAGCTTAGCGCCATGATTTGTGGCTTCCTACCAGCAAAGCAAATCCTTGAAATGGTCCTTTTCCAATTAGTACTTTTCTTGCCTGCCAGCTTCCAAGTCACTCCAGGATGCTAACAACTCCCTCTACCTACCATTTGCCAGGCCATCTGTGTACTTTTGGTCTCCTTAGAAATAATCGTAGCACTATTAATATTAATCTTCACTCTTTTTATTTTATAATTTATGTATGTCAGTGTATTGTCTGCATGTGTGTAAGTTTACCTGAGTAGTACAATGTCTGTGGAGGTTAGAAGAGAGTGGTGTTAGATTCTCCAGGAGCTGGAGTTTTTAGCGGCCATGTGGTTCCTGGGAATTGAACATGAGTCCTCTGGTTCAGAGTGAGTGCTCTTAACTACTGAGCAATATCTCCAGCTCATAATGTTCATTCTTAAAATAATGATTTTAAAGGCTCATCCATTGTTTTATTAGAAGGCAGTTTTCAAAATACAAAATAATTTAAATTGGCATCACACACACACACACACACACACACACACACACGCACACACATATTTAAAAGATGCTTTACCCCTGGAAGCTGACCTCTGGGATGATGAACTGCTCATTTGCCCTGAGGACTGTAGAATATCTTATACTAAATGCAAGATGAACCCGGTCACACAGATCAAGATTGCTAAAGCTCTAAAATTTCAGTGGATTATTCCATAACCATTTGGTTGGAGTGGTCTACCTCTGCTTCCTGACTAGAGAAGGCTTTTGGGAGAAAATTGGTTCAGGATTTAGAGGACGAACTACATGCAAGCTATCATTACGCTTTACTCAAGGTCTCTGCCATTCTTCCAGAGATATATACTGTCTTAATATTAGTTTTCTATATCATTTGCTAGTATTAATGGGACACTTAATATATGTCAAATTCTTTAATATGGTGAAATTGTTATTATTGATTGTCAACTTGATTGGATTAAGAATCACTATGGAAACAAGTGTCAGTGCATGTCTGTGAGGTATTATCTACATTAGGTTAAATAAAGTAAAAAGACTAACTGTAAATGTGGGTGGTACCATTCTATTGGCTGAAATAAAAGGAGAAAGTGAACTGAGCACAAGCATTCACTGCTCTCTGCTTTCTTACTATAGGCACAATGTTATCACCTCCCTTAAGTTCCTGTAGCCATGACTTCTCTGCCATGATGGATGGTCTCCTCAAACTCTGAGCCAAAATAAACCCTTCTTCTTTAAGTGGATTGTGTCAGGTATTTTATCACAAAATGGATGAATAACTTACATAGGAAATTGATATCGACCTTACTAAAATAAGCTGTGATAAGCCTATGTTGTTCTTAGGCATTTGGAACTGGTTCAAGGAAGGAATGTGGAAGAATTCCTAGTTTCAGTATAGAAAAGCCCTGATGTGATGAAAAGAGAGTTTAAACAGACCATTTGAATGAGATCTTGGAAGCTAAGAATGACAAGAGAAATGTGTTCCATGAGACCCAGTTCGCATGGTTTCAGAGGGGGAGAAGAACTCTGTCAGAAATTGTGCTAGAAGTCATTCAGTTTATGGACTCACCAAGAATGGTCTGGCGTTATTTTATGTGTGTTTAGGCTGTGGCATGTTTGCTATTCAATGGTCTTATACAAGTCTAGAGTAAAAATAAGAATAGGGAAGAAAAATATATTCCTTAAAAAATTATCTAGGTTGTCAAGGAAAAGAGCAGCTTGAACAAGCTTAGCATTTCAGCTAAGGCACATGCTAAAGCAGAGGCTCTATCTATTAAAGAGAAACCTTCATATACTGAGACAACAGGGAAGGTACCCTAAAGGCAAAACCCCATCCATTAGAGGCTCTATCTTAAGAAAATCCCAATTTATTAGAAGAAAGAATGCCTAAACTGAAAAGGGTCTCCATTCCTTATAAGCAACAGCCTAGGGAAGTACTCCTGCAGGTTTTGCACACAGAAACTGATAGAGCTGTGGCCCAAGTGGGCCAGGATATATACCTCAAGGAAGTCATATTATTTCTTTGAATCTCAATTTCTTCACTTAGAAAATTTAGACAAAATTAGTCCCTATCTGTATTAATTTTCAAGTTGCTGACAAGAGCAACTATGGAGTGAAAGGACTGTTTTGGCTTACAATTCTAGAGTTTATAGTCCACCATGGCAGGGAAGTCACAAGGGCAGGATCTTGAAGCAGCTGGTCACATTGTATGGAGAATCAAGAAACAGAATAATGAATGTTTGTGCTCAGCTTACTTTATCCTTTTCATATAGTCTGGGACACCATCTTGTGAAATGGAGATAAACACATTTAGAGTCAGTCTTTCCACCTCAATTAACCTAATGCATAATAGCTCACAGATACATCCAGAGGAAGTCTGAACAGAAACATAACAGAAAAGCCGCTTCTATTTAGGAAAATTGCACAGATTAACAAATTTAGACCTATAGATTTCTTGGGAGGAAGAACATTGATTCACTGCAAGAGACCCAGGCCACGATTAAATTATCTGTACACTGAGTAAGCAACATCTGTGTGCAGGGTTTTAAAAATATTGTACTTATTTATATTTTGTGTGTGCACACACGTATGCATGCAGGTCATAGCTCATGTGGGAAAATTGGAGGAAAACATTTGTGAGTCAGGCCTCTCTTTCTACCATGTAGGTACTGTAAATGAAACTGAGGTTCTCATGCTTACTGACAATAATCACCTTCATCTTCTCTTTTATTACTTTTTTGGTCAAGACAGCCCCAGCTGTCCTGGAACTCACTCCGTAGACCAGGCTGGCCTTGACCTCACAAAGATCCGCCTGCCTCTGCCTCCCAAGTGCTAGGATTAAAAGCGTGCGCCACCATGCCTGGCGCTAAACTTCATCTTCTAATCCATCTTGCTGCTCCTAATAATTTTTTGTCTTTATCCTTCTGATATTGAGCTGTGAACCCAATGCTCTATACATGTTATTCACCTGTTCTACTAGTGATATATTTGATGGCCATGTGTACTATTGTTGATCAAATAAATGCATCCCTTTTAAGGACAAATACAGTATAAGTCCGTGTAAAACACTGCACAATTCAACTCTTATTTACCAGCATAGATGATAATTAACTGATCATCAACTGCTATGGCAGGGCAGAGAACAGTTCCATGATCATAGTGTTTAAGAGAAAGGCTTTAAGAGTTGTAAAAATTTAGAATCCAAAGGGTTTGGTGAACTAGAATAGCAATGCTTTCTCTATGTGACTGTTCTATGACTAAGCTCTATGCTGGCACTAGTCTGATAAGGAGGAATAGGCAATATGTTGCAATAAAATTCAGTAGAGTGGGGCTGGAGAGATGGCCTAACAGTTAAGAGCGCCGACCGCTCTTACAGAGGACCCGGGTTCGATCCCCAGCACCCACATGGCGGCCGAAAACCGTCTGAAACTCCAATTCCAGGAGAACTCCAGTTCCAGGGGAATCCGAAACCCTCTTCTGACCTCCGCGGCGTTGCACGACACAGGTGCACAAACCTGCATGCAGACAGTACATTCATACACATACAGAAATAAATAAAAAAATTAAAAAAATATTCAGTAGAGTGGCATAGATTGGAAGACTTTTCAGGATCATATTCAGTTTAAGCCGGCACAAAAGGAAGAACAGATTTTTTTTTTTCTGAAACAGCAGTATTTTTTTTTTCTGGGAGATGAATAAAGAGATGTAAAAGTCTTCCAAGAACAAAAGATACAATGTCACCACAAGCAGAGAGCAGTGGGAATATAATTTAGAGAGGCAGTGTTAGGAGGACACCAAGGCTCAGATAGTTTTGAAGGTAAGTTCTATTTTTCAAGATTTCCCTAAGATTAGTTTTCTCTGTCTTGTAGGGAAATGCTCAGAAGAAAACACAAGAAATCCTATTTCCATTTCTTCTCCAAATGGCAAAATAGCCAATAAAAGAGAAGGCAGAATCAGAATAAGCCATTCTTTTCCAGACCATTGGGATTTAATAGTTACAATTTGGGGGAAGAAACAGTTGTTTTTTTTTCAAAGGTTCTTTTCTGACTCAAATAAAAATTTACACTTGTCTTACTTTTTCCTTCTTTTCTTAGTATCCTACTTATTTTGTATAATATCTCTTCACTGCTGAGGGCTGGGAATCACAGGAGTAGCACAGCACATTCTCTTTACCAGGTGCAGGGCATTGAATCCAGAGTTTCCTGCATACAAGGCAAGCATGTACCAAGTAAGCTGTATCATCAGCCCCCTCCATCCCCATAATTTCTCATCCTTTATTTTCTTCTTCATCCTGTTCTTCCCTTTGTTTACTTTTTCGTGCAGTATAGAAAGTCTGTAAGTATCAGGCTGGAAAATGTCTCATCAGTTAAGAGCACTGGGCTGCTCTTGCAGAAGACTTGGGTTCAATTTCCAACACCCACGTGGTAGCTAACAAAATCTCCAGTTCCAGGGGTTCAGACACCTTCTTCTGACCTCCTTGGGCATTGTATGACATAGGTGCACTTATATCCATGCAGGCAATACACTCATGCGCAAAAAATGAAAACAATAAATACAATATTAAAAAATCTGTATCTATTACTGTTTCTGTTCTCTCTCTCTCTCTCTCTCTCTCTCTCTCACACACACACACACACACACACACACACACACACAAGAACTTGGTATGAAACTTATGGAGGACTGACTAACTTTTCTCCATAGGCACAACGAAAAACCACACTCCTTTCATGCAGTAGTTAGAATAAGAATGGACCTAAGTCTAAATTGCTCTCTGAAACTTATTTGTATCAATTTTCTAGACCACATTCTTTTGGAAGTTTATCGTCCTCCTAATTTTCTTCTGTAACTTCAAAGGGACTCATATTTTTTTTTATCTATTCTACTCCTAAGTTTTATTTCCTCTGAGCTCTCATTCTTTTTTTTTTTATTAATTTTATTTATTTCTGTATGTGTATGAATGTACTGTCTGCATGCAAGTCTGTGCACCCGTGTCGTGCAACGCCGTGGAGGTCAGAAGAGGGTCTCAGATTCCCCTGGAACTGGAGTTCTCCTGGAATTGGAGCTTCAGACGGTTCTCAGCCGCCATGTGGGTGCTGGGGATCGAACACGGGTCCTCTGCAAGAGCAGTCGGCGCTCTTAACCGCTAGGCCATCTCTCCAGCCCTGAGCTCTCATTCTTGATAAACCCTAGTTTACCTTCATTGGTCTCTTTCTCATGATAGCTTGGAATTGGAAACTGAGTCACATTTCTTTGATTTTCAAAACAAACGTCCATCCATAGAAATCTTTTCAGTTGGAGGAATGGGGAAGGGCTAACACAGAGTAACACATATCTATTTTCCATTTCTTTCTCACTACAAATTCTTATTCTATTCTTATATAATAAAATTTAACTTGCTTTTTCTAAAGATTTTTTTTAATTCAGATCAACCTGGTTCCACTTTTTATACTCAAAAATCATTTTTAATTGCTCGTTCTCTGAAGATCTGCATTTTCCAAAATAACCATATCTTTTTTTTAACATTTTTTTATTGATGCTTTGTGCATTTCATACATCATTTTCCAATTCAGTTCAGGCATATCTCCCCTTCCCTTCCCCCCCC
>VZQC01011718.1:434840-458367 GCA_009823505.1 Rhizomys pruinosus
CCAATAAAGCAAATACGGGTCTCCTTGAGTCAAGCAAGACTCCACCGTCAGCACCAGCTACACCTCACCTGCCTGGAAATACAGTGCAGCAGAGGCAGCCATATGCCTGTATATCCCAAATCTAATTGGCTATTGGCTCTCTCCTTGGAGGAATGACCCATGGCTGATGCCACAAGCTTACATCCTCTACAGGTTAGGAGATGTCCTAAGCCACAGTAAGACCCTGTCATATTTAACAGGAAAAAATGTAGTTCGTGGATCAACATATCATCCAAAATAACCATATCTTTAAAACTGTTTTTGTCTTATTTTTATTTTATGTGTATGAATCTATTGCCCACATGCATGCAAGTGCATCAATTTTGTGGAATGCCCATGAAGGTCAGAAGGAGGCATCATATCCCCCAGAACTGGAGTTATGGACAGTTGTTAGCCACCCTGTGGGTGCTGGGAATCAAGCCTGTCTCTAAGAGTAGCCAGTGTTATTTATTTATTTATTTATTTATTTATTTATTTATTTTATTTTTTTTTGGCCTTTTTCATGAGACAGTCCAGTGTTCTTAAATGCTGAGTCATCTCCCCAGCCCCCAATGCATTTATCTTGACATTAAATTAGTTGGAAAGATAACTTTTATTTATTTATTTTTTGGTTCTTTTTGAGACGGGGCCTCTCTGTAGCTGTGGCTGTCCTGGAACTTGCTACGTAGATCAGGCTGGCCTTGAACTCACAATGATCCACCTGCCTCTGCCTCCCAAGTGCTGGGATTAAAGGCGTGTGCCACCATGCCCGGCTGGAAAGATAACTTTTGACCCAAGCATTCAGTCAAATCTTTCCCCACTTAGGTACTGAAAATAGAGTCATAATCAGTTTTTTGTGTTCTCAGAGCACCTTCAATTACATCAGTTTCATTGTAATAATTCTTAAAATGCTCATTTTTGGATTATTTGAGATAAAATAATTTCCATCCCCAGATACCATTTAAAAATAAAACCGCTGTATTAACATTTAACAGTGCCTGAAATCTGTGGTCAGGTTATGGAAGCATTAAGATAAGGGATGAGATTCTAAATATGATTAAGATGTATGAAATGCACAAAAATTCAATAAAAATATACATTGAAATAAACACTGTTTTAAGAGATGAAAATTCTTTACCCCATAAAACAGTATAAATATGTTTCAGAAGCAAAAAAAAGAACAACAAGGATATGATAACAGCAATATTCATTGGAAAATGATTCAAGGCAAACTAGGATGGTTGGGAGTCATGGAAAATTTCAAAGGTTGACAAAACAAGGATAGATAATAATTTCTTATTGTGAACTCATCTGAGGTTAATTCTTGATAAATAGACTGGGGCATGGGAGTATTTCTGAGAAAAAGAATAATTTCTATTTATGCAGGTTTTGAATTATTACTATGCCTTGAGGAAGCAGGAAGGCTTGCATAAGGGGAACTAATAAAGAATCAGTCTTTGAGAAATCTAACTCTTAAGTTTCTACTTTATTGTTTCCTGTGTGTCAGTGATGAACAGTTTGGCTTTGGAGTTTAGGGTGATTTTAGTATCGTTCTTTGCTTCATGTATTCCTCTGATTTTGACTGTGCCTGACAATGTGAAACTGGACTCCAGCTGTCTTGCAGACGGATTGGTTTGATATATATTGCTGTCATTTAAGAAAATTAAAATTCTGTGAATTATGCATCGTTCTCCTGATGAACTGATGTGATTAATTAAAAATAACTGGTAGATTTGGGGGGACTTTCAAATCTATTGCATTTTAGCTTGTTCTTCAAATTGAGGTCATTTGTGCACTTACTATTTAATTTATGGGCTATTAGTTCCTCTAAGGTGTGGGGTGTGTTTGATTCATCTTTTTGTCCTCTATAGTGTTGGGTGGGTAGAAATTATACAAAAATATTTTGTGTAATTGAACTGGTTCTAAAGTAAATCCTGGCATAGTATGGTAGTACTGGGGATTTAAAATTTGGGTGTGTCTGATATATGTGTTTATATGGGTGTGCATGTTCATGTGTAAAATGTAGGTGTGCATGTGCTACAGTATACATGTGGAGGTCAGAAGACCAACTTGGATATTGGGTCTTACCTTCCACTTGTTTGAGAAAGAATCTGGTTTTTACCACTATTTAGACCAGGCTAGTTAGCCCCTAAGCTTCCTACAATTGTCTGCCACATCCTTTTAGATGGGTTCTGAGAATCCAAAATAAGGTCCTTATGCTTGGATTGCAAGTACCTGACCTACCAAGCCATCTTCGTTGTTCTATTTTATGATTTTTAAAGGTGTCTTGTTGGATGTGATTACTAGCAAATAAAGACAAAGAAAAATAGCAACGTTACAAGTTTAAAATGTGCCATGCATTGCCTTGGGATAGTGTTTATGTCAGCTAATTTATTGCCTTTATATGTCCCTGTTTAAGGTCTTGCACTAAGTATTTGGACCTTATTTCCCATGGTGCTGGATTCTTGTTAAATATAACATGGACATTGTAAGATGCAAAATGCATCATCTTGCCATTCCTGCTACAACCTTAGTCCTCCTCTTTATGGGTACCAGCCAGAGAATTATAATTTCTTCTTAGTCCCCAGTAGTAAAACTAGGCTTTTTGGTTATCTTCTAATCTGCTGTAGGTATTATAGGGCACAAAATTGTAGAAGAGGAAGTAATTTGCCATACAAAGTACATTTGTTACATTGACTTTTAATACTTTTCAAAGACTGGACCATTCTGAGCTACATTTTCCTATTCTTGGGTATATAAATGGTTTTCACCTCTTAGTTCTGTCTTCATATCCTAGATAAGGTATGGGCTTGCCTAAGCTTACCTTGCTTTGGAAGGAATTGTTGACATTGTCTTACTCCATAATTCTTTCTCTGATTTTGGAAAAATAACATCTCAAGCCTAGGTTTCCTGATTTTCATGGATACAGGTTTTTACAGTTCTCAGTGATATGGAATCATTTTGGCTTTAACCTCCTCCATTGTACTTTGATTTTCTTTTACACAGAGGCCTGAACCCTTTTTATCTTTTTGTCCTGCTGGCTTCTGGCAACACTTCAGTCTAATCACCCTAGTTAACATACAACACGACTTGTTTACTTCTCTAAATAGTTCCATGTTAATCACAGAATTGTAACAAGGTCACATATTGAACAAAAGGCTCCCCAAGAGGTCTTAGACAATAGAGAGAACATTTCTTCCCAGCAGGTGAACTCCAATATGAAAATCTGGATTCATGCAACAAAAAAAAATCAAGGGATTTTTCTCAATTTACAGAAGGATTCACCATGGGGTTCCTTTAAATAGTTGGTTCCTTTAGTGAATATTACAATGGTATTTTTTATTAAAAAATCAAACTCAAGTGCAAGTTTGCAGAAAAATAGGCAATTATAACAAGTGGCAAATTGTGTAGATATTTTTCCTTTCTTGAAAATACATTTTTAAAATTTATTTATTTATTTATTTTTGTATGTGTATGAATGTACTGTCTGCATGCAGGTCTGTGCACCTGTGTCATGCAATGCCACGGAGGTCAGAAGAGGGTCTCGGATTCCCCTGGAACTGGAGTTCTCCTGGAATTGGAGTTTCAGACGGTTTTCGGCCGCCATGTGGGTGCTGGGGATTGAACCCGGGTCCTCTGCAAGAGTGTCGGTGCTCTTAACCGCTAGGCTATTTTTAATCAGAACCAGGATTAAGGTATATGTGGCATAATAACTCAATAATAATAAAGAGAAAATGAATGTTTAGTGAGATCAGAATTTTTCATGTAAACCATGTGCAGCAGAATTGTCTATGGTACTTCTTTTACCAAGCCATGGCCCTTGCTCATGCTATGCAAACACTGTACCACTGAGCTATAGACCCAGTAAAACTACTTTCATGTACAGATTCTTTATGAGAAAGTCCTAAGAATCCATATTAAGAAACTCTTCCATGTGGTTCAAATCCACATTAAATATTTTATGAACAATGTGAACTATAATTAAAAAATTTCCCCTCTAACTTTTTCAAGGGATTGAACCATAAAATAATATTATCTGATAAACTTGCTTTTGTAGCTTCTATAGGACAAGACTTCTGCCTATGTCTCCTATCACATTATTGATTTTATTCTTCTAAGAATTTAAGTCAGATTGTCAGTTCTTCATTTAAAATCCCCCAAAGACTTAAATTGAAATCTTCTTTGCTTTGCCATTTGTCATGATTTTACTCCAAGCTCTGCTTTCATCTTATGTTTTTTTTACACTCTGCATGCAGTGCAGTTCTGTGCACTTCACTCCCTCTGTGTTTGTTTCTGTTCCTTTAAATTTTCATATTAAGTTTCTTTAAATGGCCTTTGAGCTTGTGTTCCTGATATGAAAACATTTCATCATGATTTTGACCTCCGTCTGACAGACTCCTTCTTTGTGCTTAAAATATCGAGTCAATTGGCATTAATTCAAACAAATATCTTTATCATACCATTTAAATTTCTAATAAACCTTGGGCTGGAGAGATGGATCATCAGTGGTTAAGAGCACTGGCTGCTCTTGCAGAAGCCCTAGGTCCTATTTCCAGCACCTACCTGGTGGCTAACAACTGTCATTAACTCCAGTTCCAGGGGATCTAATGCTCTCTTCTGACCTTCATGGGCATTGTACGACAGGGGTGCACTTACATCCATGCAGCCGATATACATATATACAAAAAATAAGAATGGTAAATAAAATATTTTATGAATCTTACAAACTCCTGAGACCCTGTTCATATGAACCTACAGCATAGTATCAGCATTCACAAGACCCATGCAAGATCAGCTGAACAAAAACTCAGCACAGAACTATAGAAATGGGTGGCAGAGCCCAACCTTGGCTGAGGAAATACTGGCAGCAGATGGTGGTCAGGCGAAGAAGGCCTGGCCTTCTTTAGAAAAGAACCCCTGGATAGGCTGAGTAGAGCTCAGGGGAAGAGCTGGCATTGAGGAGTGATCAGGGAGAGTAATTTGGCACAATGAACTCTAGGAAAAATGACAGAAGGTGTCAACTCGAGGGGGTGGGGGGGTGAGCAAGAAGCTGGTACAATGGTGATTAAGACTGACTGAAAACTTATGTATGAAACGCATAAAAATTAAAAAAAATTAAATTGAAAAGAATTATAAAAATAATAAAAGAAGGAATATTGAATAAAAGGAATGATAATAAAGTAAATTATAAAATGTGTAAGTTATAAATTAAAAAAAAATCTTATCATCACCCTAATCCCTGTGATGCTTACCAAATACCTTACTAAACAAATTCCCTTTATCTGAAATTCTATCTCTCTGGGTTATTTTCTTCCCTAGCAGAATGCACATTCCCTTGGTGCTGAGGCTTTATCATATTCCTACTGTTGAAATTCCAGTGCCTAGGAAGGAATTTACACATAGTATCAATATATATTTGCTAACAACTTGATTAAATTCAATAGGCACTATCAAAGGTCTTTTCCCGGTGGAATCACTTCATTTTCCTCCCTCTGTCAAAATTTCCTGATGTTTTTCCCTCAAAGAGAGTCATTTTCCTAGGCTAAAGTTCTATGTTTTAGGAGGTTTTAAAATGGGATATAGAATATGCTCCTGAGAAGAATAATAATGCCTTTGAAGTTTGTCAGAGTTGAGTCAGATACTGAGTCAATAGGAATTTGTGGTTTGGAGTAAGATAGTTATGAGCCAAGAGGGAAGATTCTAGAGAAACTGTCTTTTTTTGGGGGGGGGGTGGATAGATATTGGTA
The DNA here is from genome assembly GCA_009823505.1 of Rhizomys pruinosus. NCBI lineage: Eukaryota > Metazoa > Chordata > Mammalia > Rodentia > Spalacidae > Rhizomys > Rhizomys pruinosus. The sequence goes on from VZQC01011718.1 coordinate 440,606, forward strand.
GGGTGCCACAATACTCTAATTCAGATACTGAGCACACTGAGTAATTAGAAAGGAAGGCATAAATACCAGTTGACAGAATTCCTAACTTGGACAGGGGCCAAAGCTAAAATGAGAGAATCCTGTCTAACTTTCCAGTTTATAAGCAGTTTTATTTCATTGGAGGTGCAACATTTGCCCTCCCTTCAGAAAACTGTCTTGTCAAATTCCTGGTACTTATTTGTCATTTTCTTACATGCTGCAGCTAGTTGTGTCTGTTGTTGCATTGTACTGTTGACATAGCATAATATACTGTGACAGATGCAACCATGGTATCTTAGTGACTTGTAAATGAGGAACGACAGAGATTTGGATTCTGAAGAAGTGTGATGGCGCATGCCTTTGCTGACAGAATCTTAATGACCAGATGTGATTTTAAGTCCTCATTTGTGGGCTGAAGCTTCAGTGGAAGGATTTGGGCTTTTGGTGAGATAGTAAGTTTAGTAACACAGACTGAGTACTTGCTGTAAGCTGAAGGCACCATTTGGACCTGTGAGTCAAACCCTCAAGATATTTACTGAAATACTGACAATAGTAGGTAATATTTACATGGCACTTCCTCTGTGCTGGGTACCACTTCTATGTGTTTTAAATTTGTTACCTTATTTCATCTCTACAATCTTGTGAGGCAGTGTGGCTAAAGTTTCTTCTTTTGCAGAGGAGGCATAAACAACATCTGTCCTTCCTCCCTTAGTCCCAATAATAAAAAGAGGTACAACTTACCCAAACTGCAGTTTAAGAAACCGGTAATTTTATTGAGTTTACTTATAGAGAAATGGTTGAGGGTTTGCTTATAAGGGTGTGGGTGCTCCATCTGAAAAAGCTGCACTGGAAAATCTCCATCCAAGCATGGATGGTGGCTTCCCTCCAGCTGCATAAAATGATGAGAGTTGCCCCTCTGCTTCTTCTGCCTTAGCCCTTACCCCAGACCACGTGCAACTAGGGACAACTGGTTTGTTGGGAGGTATGGATGGACACTCAGATGAGGATCCTATGACCCCTCCTGCCTCTCCTTCCTTGGAGCACATGACAGTCAACAAGCTCATCTGTGATGAATCTAGGTAAGCAGAGACAACCAAGCTTGGCAAGATGGCGTGATCTCACTAGGCAGTCGTATACAACAGGCAGGCAAAACCAGTGTCATACAGTTATAAAGGAAATAATGAGTGGTAGGGCACATAATGGAACCTAGGTCTAGCTAAAAAACTTGGGCTCATAATAACTATCCTATACTATTTTGGTGGTATTGAAGATAACTGAGTTGTAGTAATAACAGGAATAAAATAGTAATTACAATAATTGTCATTTTCCTGTTTAACCTCCTAATAATTGTAGGAAATCAATACCTTTAGAATTCTCTCTTATAGATGGGGACTATGAAACTGAGAGTGTGTATACACTGTCATCAAGGCATTGTAGCTAGGAAGTAGGATGCTCATGATTTGAACTAAGGTCTCTCAAAATAGAATTCCTCAAAAACTTCAAATTCTTGTACCACAGAGTCGGGCCAGAGTAACCTTGTGGTAAGAGAAATATGTAAAGATTTGCCATGTCCTACAATGAGGCTTTTAAAAAAAATTTTTTTTCTGGGTAGGCTATTAATCTGCTGGGGCCAAGTTTGTTGCATTAGGATAGTTTTTAAAAAATATTTTACTGAAGTTTTGTGAATTTCATACATAACTTCTCATTCGAATTTACACTCATTTCCCTTTCCATGCTCCCCAGCCCCACCTGAGTTCATGCAATCTGCCATACATGTCTTGTATCTTTTCCTGAGTCTTTTTAAAGTTCTTCAAAGCAGAGTATTATTGTTTTGGGGAGAACTTTACTGTTTCAGGTGGTTCTTTGTCCCAGTTCTTTTGTTGTTCTTGTTCCCTCCAATTTGTATTGCTTCAACATATATATCTATATCTATATCTATATCTATAGATATATAGATATATATCACCTGTACTACCATTATGTCATCTGAAAATAAGATGTGTGTTATTTACAAATCATATTTTGGGATTCATATTTTCCCTTTTAATTTTGTATTGCTCTAAAATATGCATACGTATCCTCCACCCATATACCAAAATTTCAAAGTTTGTAAATAAGTGATAGGTTAATTCTAGAGCCTGTTAAGGGATTTACATTATAAGAGCACAGTTGCTTTCAGATAAGGAGAAATATAACAATAGCATTGCTCAGTTTGCCTTACAACTAGAAACTTGGTGCTAGCATCCACAAATGAGGAATATCATTCATCCTTTGTTTTTCTAGGACTGTGTTACTTCAATTAGCATAATTATCTTCTAGTTCTATCTATTTACTCGCAAAGTTCACGATGTCATCTTTATTTGACCAGTAAGTACACATAGGCAATAAACATAAGGAGTGTCCATATAAACCCAATTAGTTAACATCCGATTTCAGTTTATGTACAACCCAGGGTCCCCAAGTCCAGAGAAAAAGGTTTGCTTACACAAACATGTTGATCAAATAAAAAGGAAAAAAGAAGAAAGAAAACAAAGAAAAATCCAACCGTTTTGCTGTGATCTCACAATTCATCCCCCTCCTTGGTCCCTACAATCTGACAAGCCAACCTCTTCTGGGAGAGTTTCTGGGCTTTGGAGGGGAGGAGGCTTTCTGATGAGGTGGCAGATATCACTTACTTTCCTGTTGTCACATGAAGTAGACTCAGAACGTGAACTGGTCATTGCATTCTACTTTTCTACCCAATTGAACCACAATGGAAGTCATCCTAACATCCAGTACCTGTAGGAGAAATTTCTGGCAAAAGATAACTGAAGTAGGCTTTCTTTTTTCTTTTATAGAACCAGTATTTGCCCTTCACTCTCCAGATACTAACATAATGTAACCCCAATATTCCCCAGAAATGTTACTTTGAATTGGTTTTGTTGCTGGAGGGCAGAGCAAACTGATGCTTCCTTTTCCATTTCATCCCTGGTGTGATTTTTTAAACACCTGGTCAAAATTCAAGGCTCAGGCTGTGATCAGGGCTTATCATCCCACTCTTGTCCAAGGTTATGGTCTGAGGCAGTGATGAAAATAAGACCAAACTAATTCAATCACAGGGGGATTATACCCTTTCTTTAATTGCACTGCCCTTTAAGTAGCCAGTTCTTGGCAAGGCAGCAGGAACTTCAATTTTCTGGTCTTAGTGCCATTTGCAATGCAATTCAACTTGCTCAGTATAGTTTTCCCTGCTCCCACCTGCTGCCATATATTTGATTTCCCTGCCACTTCCTCCCCTCTGTGAAGTGTGCACTGAAATGAACCTGTTTTATTTCTCTTATACACAGCAGTCAGTGAATCCCTGTTGGTGCAGTGAGTCAAAGCAAGGGTAGGGCACACCAGCCACTTGTTTACCTACTGAGAACTGGCCTCTACACGTTATTTTGACATCTATACAAGGTCACTCAAGTGACCAGGTAATATCTACAGAAGGCTTATCAAAGGTAAAGACCAACTACCTTCCCAGTGCACAATGCAAAAAAATCCTAATTTGTCAGGAGGGGAACTTAACTCAGTTTGAATATACTCTTTACATACCCCCTGTTTCTGTTACTAATGACTTCCCTTTGACATTAGGAAAACTGAACTTGGCTGTCAGTGGACCCCTTAATTCACGATGAGATGAGATGGTCATGCTGCCTTGGTTTTATGAAGTCGTAGCAGTGTCTTCTTGCATTCAGTTCAGCATTATATATTTATTTTATAAAATATTTGACCAATAAGGTCAAATATTTTAGAAACAAAAGCAGTCTTTAAAGCCTCAAATCCACTTTAAAGGATCAAATCCACTTTATTATAGGTTCTTTCATAGTAGTACTTAATACTTCTGAACTGAAATATTGATGGCAGAAGGAAATATATTGTGAATGAGGCCATCCTGCTAATAGCGGTGAGGGAAATGACAAATCTACACTTCCAAGAAAGGAACCACTATCAAATTCTGTTTATCATTAGAGAAAAAGCATTCTCCTTACCTTCACACTTAATTCTGCTTTCTAGTGTATATCCCACAACTTGTGATCCATTTGTGTCTAGGTGAGTTAGTTCCAAGTGGTGGGCAAATTTGTTGTTTTTTGTGTATTTGGGGAATGAGTAGGCAAGGATGATGGTGGGAAGATAGGAATGGATCAAAATATGGCAGGGACATGAATGATTTAAGATAATGATATATATAATATATAATATATATATAGATATATATATTATAATAATATATATAGAGAGAGAGAGAGAGAGAGAGAGAGAGAGAGAGAGACATTTTTGCCAGTTCTGGTAATCAATTTTTGCATTTGGTAGTTACATGTCAGATACTGTGTTGCCTTCTTCACATGAATCTATTTTCATCAATCCTCAGAATTTCTCCACAAAAGAAACAGCTATGACTACTGCTCTTAATTTATTGATTGGGAAACTTAACAATAGTGAATGTCCTTATCAAAGTGTCACAGTTTCTACATTGTAGGGTCAGGATTCAAATTCAGATCTTTTTCTAAAATTCAGATCATAAATTCATCGATTTTGCTTTGTGAACTCCTTCTTTCCCAGGTTATTGTGTTTTTGTCTTTCATTAGGCTTCAGAGTGCCTGGATCCTGGAGTGATGTGTGTTCCCATGAACTTCCCTGGGTCAGAGCAAATTTCTTTCTTATGGAATGCACTCTGCAAATTATTTCATCTCTGTAGCATTGATGTCAGTGTGGCTTTGTATATGAAGCAAATACTTAACTTTGATGAAATCTGTTCTGCCCACTTTGCACTGTGTGTGTAATAAGTAGGTAAGGGAAAGAAAGCAAAGGATTTGAGTAAGGTACCAGAAAATTTGAAGAAATCAATGCAATTGCCAAAAATAACAGCCTTGAAAATGAACACAATGGAGATATGTGCCAGCAGCACACTTACTTCCTGTTTATTCCCCAATGGTTCTATTCAAACATGGAGACTTTTGCGGCCATAAGACTGAATTGTATCTTTTCTCTGCCCCAAGCTGTCTCTTGATGCCCCTCCATATACAAATTCTTTGCTAGCATCTCCACCCCAGTTTATCTATTACTGACTGTGGACTGTGTGCTGAGCACCGTGCTCTGTACTTAGTCTTTGTGATTGCTGCCTTTACTGCTGGACTGCAGGTGGTGAAATTAGAGCAGGGCACTAATCTCTCCCGCAGTAGTCCTTTATAGATATTTGACGTGGTTTGTGAAGCGTTAGCCAGCTTCCTTTGATTGTTTTGTCTGCCAAGTTCAGACCGCTGTTGCTTAGGCTGCTTATTCTCCATCAGGGTCAAAGATTGCTGCTTTCCAGATAGTTTTGCTTCCTCATTGTGATCTCATAGCACTTCCTTCTTTTGCTGTATTTTCCAAATTAGAACTCCACTTGTAGCTTAGATACTTTTAAGGAATGGTTCTGAGTTTCATACATTATAACCAACCAAATTCTCTTTGCAGTGCAGCTTCTTATGCTCCAGCCCAAACTTAAGGAGAAATTGGAATCCCAAGATGCTGGGCCTTGGATTCTGCATTCTGATAACACTGACTTTAGAGAACCCTTGCTTTAATTGTTTTCCTTCCTCCATTCCAGGCAGGCACTTGAGTCCTCTTTGATATTATTGTTTCCTACTTCCACAGCAGTTTAGAGTCTCTTGGAGATGCTTGAGAGCATCTTTTATGTGCCCAAGAGTTAACTGCTAGCCATTTAAGAGAAATACTCTGAGGCCATCAAGGTAATTAAAGCAAATGTATATCACCTATGCCCTCAGGAGTGCAAGTGCAGTTAAGAGGAAAATGTGTGGACAGTGCATCCCACTTGCACAGGATAGCCCTATAAGTGGATCTGAATGCCAGCTTATAACCCATTCAGTAACAGCATGTCTCTCATTTCAACCTCAGGTGCATGGGCTTATCCATGGGGTGGTTTTCTACATCTCTGTTCATCAGCTCCATTGAACTGCGGAGACACTTATACCTCCAAAATAACCTTAAAAACACCTGGCCCTAAAGGCAGAGATGGGAAACGGAAATTGATTTCAATTTCCAAGTGTGATGGGTAAAGGTCGGTAGTGTACTTCTATGGAGGGATGCAGGTTATTTTAGAACATACTTTGGCTTCCAAGGTCATGTACAAAGCATACCTAATGAGATGCTGAAAAACAATAATCACAAAAGGGACAGCTTCCAAACTACAGACATGCCCTACTGATATTTAATGCAGTTTGTACACTTAAAAATCATCAGTCAGTTTCAGTTGACATTATATGACCTTGAAAATATCTAGTGGCGGTTACGTAGACAGAAGTCTAAATATTGCTAGAATAAGAGCACCCTAAACACCTGACCTAAGGAATTGCTATACCTCCCACAACCTAATTCAAACCGGTACATATTTGGGAATTGAAAGTGATGTTATACATCAAGCCAGGGCAACAGGTATATAAACAAAACTTATTTCCATTCAGTTCCACCATTACCAGACATACTCTGTCATAGAGTCTCTTTTCTCATTTCAGTCTATATTTTGGGATGCAGAAACACAAATAGATTTGGGAGAAGATAAACAGAAAATTGGTATTTGTTTTTTCTTTGTTCTGAATGATGAGATAGGTTTTTGGGAGATCAAATGTGAATACTAGGAATATGATGCCAGGTGACTGGATGACCCATCTACCATGACAACACTCAGTGTTTTTAGCAGATAACAGCCAAGTGAAAGGTTTTGAGTATTACTCTATTTGAGACCATCTGCTAAGCAGTTTCATTGCATAAAATAAGCCTAGAATGCATATGGGCCATTTAAGCTCAAGTTTGGCTTCAGGATTTGGGGGAAATTGAAGCCAAATTGAATTCAGAGAGATGCCTTGCTCTTTAATTCTTTTCCTATATTGTTCCAGATGCCTACTAGCAGGTTTACACATTTTCTCAAGGACAAGAGCTCTTTCACAGATGTGCACGCATGTGCACAGACATACACACTGTGTAATATATCATAACCTAAAACAGCCCAATTGGAATATAAAGATCTAGAAGAAAGAGGATACTGCCCAATGTCAAAACTCCAGCATAGAGGGCACCCTTCTAAACCACCCCCACTGCCAGTTTCCTAACGGCAGACTCTATATTTGCAAGGAAACCTGATATGAAACTGCTTCCTGATCAGACCCATGCTTATTCTCCATTGCCTTTTCTAGTATATTCCCTATAGTCCAAATCTTTAACTTTCTCTGGGCTCACTCATAGCTTTCTAATAAATGAAGATCTCCTGTGGAAGAAAGAGTGAAAATGCTAACTGCATGTAAATGCAAGACTGAAAGACCTTTTTTGAACCCCAGTGAGGTACTGTAAACATCTATAGTTTCTGTGGTTTGTCTTCACAGGTCCTTTGGAGATGCATAGGTTGTCCAAGATTCAGCTACTTTATGTGGATGGACGTGTCCAAAGTGGATAGTGAACTTTCAGGAGTTGATGTGCAAGGAGTATTTAAAATTGATTTCCTGTCTCCAGGGCTTAGGCTAGCCAAGGACATGAACTAAGGTTTTGCAGATGTTTTGTAACTCCTAATTATTCCTTCTTTCCCATACTCTCTCCAGAGAGTAGCTGAAGGTTGCTAGGTGATTGGGGTCATTGTATTTTGGCTTTCTGTTTACAATCCCTGCTCCAGTCAGCATTGTTCTTGACTCTCCAATTAGGCAATGGAAAAACTGCAAAGGCATGTCACAGGACCATAACACCCTGGAGTGTGATGACACTAAAGAGATCAGCTTATCTAGCCCCTCCCTCTCTGATGAGTTCTGCAACTGAAACACTTTTAGAGTTTAGAAAGAAATTAATCCCAGGAATACCTTGTCACTTTTAAATTATTATTTTAAATCACTGTGATTCTTCTCCCCTTGCCATCTCTCCCACAACTAGCTACAGATCTGGTATTCACCGCCACACTTTCTTGTCAGGATTTTGATCAAAGAATAGCTTCCTGTTTGCTTCTGTTTTCCACAGCCACAATTGGGAGTCTGATAACCCTTCTCTCTTCTCAAAGTAGATTAAACAACGGATGGATAATCACTAATATCTACCTATCTCAAATCCATACTGACATGCAAAGACTGCTACTCAATACTTTATTCTTCCAATTAAAATTCATTTTATTTTAACACTTGCAGAATTTCCATTGTCTTCCTAATACAGTACCTGTCTCTTTCATTAGATTGTGAGTTCTTACAGAGGGAACAATGACATAGTTATCTCAATATTTCTAACCTTGTCAATAATGTCTGACACATGAATGTAGCCAGAAAGTTTATTAAAATGATATTTAATATATTATTTTAAGCATTTGTCCTTTAAGAATCACCATAACTTAATACCACAGTCATCTAATTCCATGTTCTTTATTATCTCATCATTTAATTTTTCTAGAAAATAAATGCTGATTGCTTACAATAGTCTAGAGATTTATGAAATAGCAAGAATTTTTAATAGTTTTAGAGAGTAATAATACATATAAAATAAATATTACTTTATATTCTGGGCCTAAAAAGATGTATTGTGTTACTTGTTTACCCAATTCTTAGCATCCACATAGCAATTTCAAGTCAACTGAACAGAACTCCAAGTGCAAACTGGTAATCTTTCCCTCTAACTTTATCACTTCCAGAGTCCCCAGCAGTGCCTCATACTCCAGTTCTGATGTCTTCCCTTATCTTCCACTACATAAGACTAGTGGATAACTCATCTATCTATAGCATTCAGGAAATAAAAAAAATTAATTAATGCTTTCTGAAGGAAGAATTCAGTTAAGCTTTGAGTGATGGCTAGAAAAGGAAGATGATCTAAAAGAGACATTTGTAAGAATAAAGTAGACATAATTTAGGAAATTTGTTTAGTAAGTTTACTTCGAATTGGTATTAACTGGTATATCCATAGTTTTTATTAAAAAAAAAGCTTTTTGAGCTGTATCTTCTTTAATCAACAGAATGTCTTAGAGTAACTTAGCTGACTTTTTGTTTACTGTCTTAATGCCTCTCCCCATACTCTTCCCTTATGACAGACCATCCACTTCTTTCTCCTTCCCCTAATAGAGTCAGATCCATTTACTAACACACTTTGGACTTCTCATTTCTTCCCCAAATCTATCTTTTTTGGTCTTTTTGAGACAGAGCCTCCCTGTAGCCCCAGCTATCCTGGAACTCACTCTGTAGACCAGGCTGGCCTTAAACTCACAGAGATCTGCCTGCCTCTGCCTCCCATGTGCTAGGATTTAAAGGTGTACATCACCATGCCTGACTCAAATCCATTCTTAATTAAATACACTAGACCTATGCCTTTGCTTATTTTGAACTCTGATCTAAAGCAAAATGCAACTTTCCATGTATTTTTGGACTAGTCTTCTTAGAGGGAAGACTTTAGAGAGGGAAAAACTAAAGGTTGAGGAAAATTATAGCTCTTTAAGATCTCATTACCCCTTTACAGGGTGTATTAGTCACTTTTCTGTTGCTGTGATAAAACACCATGACCAAGGAACTTATAAAAGGAAGAGTTTATTTGAGATTATGATTGACTGTTCCAGGGAATTAGAGTCCATTGTGGCGGGAGGCATGGTGGCTGGATCTGGAGCAGCAAGCCAAGGGTCACATCTTGCAATGAGCACAGGAAACAGAGAGAACAACTGTAGACCACGAGGCTTGTTAAAACTCACTAAGCCTGCCCCCAATGACACACTTCCTCCAGCATGGCCACACACTCCAAGACCTCCAAAAACAGTGCCACCAACTGGAGACAAACGTCTGAATACCTAGAGCCTATGGGGGACACTCATTCAAACCACCGCATTCCACTCCCTGGCCCCCATAGGCTCCTGATAACATAAAATGCAAAATGCATTTAGTCCAACCTTAAAAGTCCCCATAGTCTTTACCAGTTTCAATGCCATTCAAAAGTCTACAGTCCAAGTCTCTACTGAGACTCAGGCCAATCTCTTAACTGTAAACTCCTGTAAAATCAAAAGACAAATTACATACTCCCAATATACAGTGGAACCGAATACACATTCCCATTCCCATTCCAAAAGGGAGGAATAGAGGCATAGTGAGGAAATACCAGACCAAAACAAGACCAAAAACCTGCAGGGCAAACACCAAGTCCAGTAGCTCCACATGCAACTTCTGGCGAATTGGACCCCAAAGGCTTAGACGGGGGCCCCCTTTCAAAAAGCCTCTCCAGCTTTGCTCTGCAACATACATCTCTTTCTTAGGCTGAGTACCACCTCCCTGTATGCAGCTCTCCTTCACAAACATCTCACAGGTCTGATCTCGAGTGTCTTCTTTGGGTCTCTCCTGCCAACCAGGCTTCACATTCACGGCTTCACACAATGGCCGAGCAAGGGCCTTCTTTATTCAGGGATGCCCCTGCTGCACTCGGCCTGACCTTGGCAGCTCTCTGGAACCGTGGAGGAATAACTGAAGACCCCTTAACTCTTGCAAACTTTCGCTATGCCTCTAAAGCCAGCACCACGTGAAATGAAATTGCAAATCTGGCTGCAAGTTTGGACGGACCCCTGGCCCATGTTCAACCACATTTGCAACCTTTCTCTGCCATGGACTTGGAGGATTAGCTGGGTGTGGTCTTTCACTGAAGGTACTGATTCTGTTTTTTACTTGCAAATCTCGAGGCCCCTTCTTAATCACCTTAATCTCCTTATCAAAAGGATACTCCTTCACATGCCTTGGCAAAACCTTTATTCTTCCTAGTGTAGTTATCAGACCCAAACTGTACATTCTGCATATCTTTTGCCCCATCTGCTCTCGTCCACTTTAGCATCTGCCACCAATATTTTCACCATTAAAAGGATTGTATTGAGACCACACATGGCAAAGTGTACCAATGGCCTCTGGAACGCCAGAGAGTGTTACCAAAGCCACTAAAACAAAAAGCAAATATGGGTCTCCCTGAGTCAAGCAAGACTCCACCAGTCAAGCACAGCTACACCTCACCTGCCTGGAAATACGTGTTGCAGCCAGACGGCACCAGTGCCTTTATATCCCAAATTCTAATTGCTTATGGGCTCTCCCCTTGGAGAAATAAACCATGGCTGATGCCACAAGCTTACATCTTCTACAGGTTAGATGTTATAAGCCACAGTTAAGACCCTGTCATATTTAACAGGGGGGAAAATGTTTAATTCATGGATTAACATATCCAAACATTGTCTATGCTAAAGTAACCTACCATAACTATTGGTGCTGCTACAATACCTATATATCTAATTGCTTTTCTTCATTAGTAGGATCGGATAAAGGTTATTCCTGGACCAGACTGTACAGCCCATGAAAGGAAACAGCCAGAACTGAACAGAGTCCAAGTCAACAGCTCCAGAGAGAGTGGACTGTTTTACCTCTCATCCCACCTGTGCCCCTTCTAAGCCCTTAGGGAACAACCTGCGGAAGAGGGCGTCGCGGTAGAATGTAAGGGCTGCGATGGGTGACATGGTGAAACTACAGCAATGTAGTTCTGGACACTCATTTTGATCAACTTGATTGAAACAAACAACCTGTCCCCCCTCCACTGGGATGGTGGGGCTGTAGTTTTTTGGGCACAACAGCCTGCAGATAGGTTTGCATGAAGGATGCTTTACTACAATGGATTATCACTTATAGCTAAAAAAATGAAAAAAAAAACTGAGAGAAAGATGCAGGACAGTTATGGCGGAATGCATGATCTGGGGTGGGGTTTGGGGGGAGGGAAAGGGAAATTAAGCCTGAACTGAAGTGGGAAAAAAATGTGATGAAATGCTCAAGATCAATAAAAATTAATTAAAAAAATAAATAAAAGCCACAGCACCATTTCTACATTAGGCTGTCCTGAAATATCCTCTGCCAAAGACATTAGTCCATTGCTTTTCAACTTAGCATCAGGCAAGCATTTGGGCTGTGGGCAAACTGCTGCCAGACTCTTTATCAAAATATCCCAGTTGCTGCCTAAGTCTTTATTTTCCTCTGGAACTACATTTTTTGCAGCAATGCTTTCTTCCAGGCTTCTACTAGAATGGCCCGTTAAGCTCTGCTTACAGTAGTCAACAGCTTTTCTAGCCCAAAGTTCCAAAGTCTTCCACATTTCTCCAAACATCCACATGGTCAGGTTCTTCACAGCCAACAGCCCACTCTCTGGTACCAAATTACTGTATTAGTCACTTTTCTGTTGCTGTGATAAAACACCATGACCAAGGAACTTATAAAAGGAAGAGTTTATTTGAGCTTATGATTGACGGTTCCAGGGAATTAGAGTCCATTGTGGCGGGAGGCATGGCAGCTGGATCTGGAGCAGCAAGCCAAGGGTCACATCTCCCAATGAGCACAGGAAACAGAGAGAGCAACTGTAGACCATGAGACTTGTTAAAACTCACTAAGCCTGCCCCCAGTGACACACTTCCTCCAGCACGGCCACACACCCCAAGACCTCCAAAAACAGCGCCACCAACTGGAGACAAACGTCTGAATACCTAGAGCCTATGGGGGACACTCATTCGAAATACCACACAGGGCTATGCACAGCATATAGTTTTGTTAGGTATTTATATAATTTGCTAAGCTACTGTAGCCAACAATGCTTCACATTTGGTTTCAATGGGGAGTATCGGGACTTGGGTTAGATATGCAATCATGGAACCATTTTTAATTTAAGTTTTATTTTTTGAGAATTTCACACATGAGTATTGTCTTTGCAATTTTTCCATCCTTATGAGTCCCCAACTGACTCTTCCCACATCATCCCACTCACTCACTCTCAATTCTTTGTCCTCTTTATTGATTGTTGTTACATATACATACATATACACACCTATAATGCACTGAGTCAATTTAGTTGTAACCATGTATATCTGTGTTTAGAACTGACCACATGGGATTCGGTAATATAGGGGAACTAGTCTTTGAAGAAAACTGATTGTCCCTCCCTCAGCATCCATCAGTTGCTTCTAGCTCATCATCTTTAGGTAGGACCCCAATGACATTTCCCTTTCAACACTTTGGCATGTCAACTGCTTTTATTATTATGCAGATATAATCAGACTACCATATTTTTGGGAATTAATTCATGCAGCTTTACTTTCATGTCTAGAATGCATTAACTAACTAAATTGAAATTGCTATGTGGATGCTAAGAATTAGGTAAACAAGCAATACAATATAACTTTTTAGGCTCAGACTACAAAGTAATATTTATTTTATATGCATTATAACTTTCTAAATAACTAATAATGCCTAGTACATTCTTTTCCCCTGCTTCTACAATGTTCCTTAAGACTTGGGTATAGAGTTTGGATAGTAGATTTGCCACTTAGAGCAGGGAACTTGTTCTCTGAATGTGACCAGTTGTTGTAATTTGTAATAGTCTTCATCTATTGCAAAAAGAAGCTGCTTTGATGAGTGGTTAGAAGTATACTTGTGCAATTTATAGGTAAGCAGGATCATTGGTTGGGAGGCTGCATAGTAGCTTCTGATACTATGAGATCTAGTCTTTGGGGAGGAGGCTTCCAGGTCTTTTCCACCTCAATTGCTTTAAGTCTTGTGTCTGAAGTATTTCATGACTTCATGAATAATGTCTTACCTTCAATTTGTAGGAAGCAATCAAGGGTTGTGCCAATAGCCTGTCTTAAGTGCGTGGTGGTGCATGCCTTTAATCCTAGCACTTGGGAGGCAGAGACAGGCGGATATTTGTGAGCTCAAGGCCAGCCTAGTCTACAGAGTGAGTTCCAGGACAGCTGGGGCTACAGGGAGACCCTGTCTCAAAAAAACCAAAAAAAAAAAAAAAAAGTCTCTTGGACTACCATGATCAACTCTTGAAAAGAAGTTTCTTTTCCCTGGCACTGAGATTATTTTTGTTAAATAGCCTTCAGATATACACATGCAGTTAGTCTGTCTATCTATCTATCTATCTATCTATCTATCTATCTATCTATCTATCATGTATCAATCTATCTATTTATCTATCATCTATCTGTCATCTATCTATTAGTGTATGTATGTATGTATGTATGTATCTATCTATCTATCTATCTATACCTATCTATCTGCATGTGTATTTTTATATATGTGTAGATTTAGAACAAACTACATTTCCCTTTGGATTTTCACAGCACTAAAGCATTATTTATCTTTCCTAGCCTTCCTTCTTCCCTCCTAAGTTAAATTACCCCCATTTCCCCCGTTGATAATAACTGTCTCCTACTATACCCCCTCTCTCAAGCTGCTTCTCCTTTATCTCCTTTGTTCCTTTCTAATTTCCTGGCTCTTACATTTACACCAAGATTATGCTTTCACCTAAGGATAGAATTCATAATTGAGGGTGAACATGTGTTGCTTGTATTTCTGAGTCTGGGTTACCTTACAGTATAAAAATTTCCACAACTTTGTCTTTACCACCAAGTGAAAATCAGTTGAGTAAGTGTACTATATGTTCAGTATCCATTCATTGATTGAGGGACATTTAGGTTGCTTTCATTTCCTAGCTATTATGAAAGGAGTAGCAACAAACCTAGCTGAGCAAATATCTCTGTACTCGTTATTGAGTTCTTTGCTTATATAATAAGGAGTGGTATAACTAGATCATATGGTAAATCTATTTTTAGTTTTTAAAGAGTTCATTATATTGATTCCACAGTGTCTACACCAGTTTGCATTCCAAACAGTGGTGTAAGATGGTTCCCCCTTTTCAGCATTTGGTTTCATTTGTTCAATCTCACAGAGCTCTGTCTGCCTCCTGAGAGTGCTGGGATGCTCCTTGGGTTTTCCTAAATCTCTTTAGTTAGGTTTGTTTGTTCTTGGATATTTTAGTTTTTGAAGAAATTGTGAAAGAGAGTGTTTACATCTACCTTTTCCCATATCTGCTTTTGAGAGCATTATTTCCTGGGACCTTCTTGGGAACTGAAATAAATCCACAAATTAAGAATTATAAAAGATTCTAATAGTAAATCTTTTGTGGTTACAGGATATGTGTTCACATGATTTAGGTGGGAAGCTATCCATTTGTGTTACAAACTAGGTAGCAACACTAGTTTGGATATATATATATATATATATATATATATATATATATATGTTTGAGAGATGGTAAATTCCCTCTATTTGGGCATCAGGACTGAAGTTCAGAACTTTAGCACTCATGTAAGAAAGACAGATATGTAGAACATCAAGCCATTTACACATTCAAACACGGAGAGAGTAGGGCTCATGAAATTTTACCCCTTTTTGAAGAGTTAATGGTAATTGATGACTGCTGAGGTAGTGAGAGAAACTTTTTGCTTTGGTTATGGGTGCTGGCCATTGGTAAGTTGGCCATAAACCAGTGGATGATTCCACCTCCATCCTCCTATGTGAAGCACTAGTGGAACTCAGTGGGTCATTTATGTAATGAAATAGGAGTGCATGAAGTTGGGAGGAAGGTTTTTGAATTGTAGGGACCCAGGGTGAGTTGGGCTGGAAACGAGTGGAAATGACCCAGATAAATGGAATAAAGATATGAAATATTTTAATAATAAAAAAAATAAAACAAATCATTCAAAAAGTGCCAGGCTTGGTGGTATATGCACCTGTAACTTTAGTATTGGGTGTCCCTGAAATTCTCCTAAGGGCAACCTAGCCAAACTGATGAACTTCAAGTTCAGTGAGAGAATTTGTCTAAAAAGTTAAGGTGGGGAGCAATCAAGGTAAGAAACCCAGACATTGACTTCTGGCCTCATGCTTTGTTGTAACATTTCTATTTTCATCTCCGAATGAGGAAATTTAGAAATCCAAAAGGATTTACTTTAAAATCTTTATTCCACTAAACTGGAAAATCTAAAAGGCACAAATAACTTTCTAGATTTATACATCCTACGAAAATTAAATGAAAATGATATAAATTTTTAAATAGACCCATAACAATGAATGAGATACATGCAGTAATTAAAAATTTTCCAACACAAAAGGGCCCAGAAAGTCCAGAAGCGGGACTTAGGGGACCCTAAGAGCATTGGGAAACATCGGAGCTAGTCTGAGGGCACTTGAATCCTTAGGGACTACAATTTGGTGCTATAGACACCACCCAAGAGGGTCAGGAGATAACAGAAATAGCCCCGGTGTCAGTTGAGCCTTTCTACTACTGAACTCAGGTACAGACCTTTGTGTCTGGCCCTGGGGGATCGGTTGGTAGATTATGGGTAATGTACAGTGGTTCTGTGAGTACATTTCTCACCTCACTGGGTGGGTGATTGAGGGTCACCCTTCTTGGATGTGGGGCACTCCTGCTGCACTGCAGTGGAGGAGGAGTGTGACCTTCTAGTCCACAGGACTGGGAGTGCCTGGGGTCCTCTGGGTGCAGTTCTGCAGGCCTAGGGGGTTTGGACTGGCCTGGATGTTGCATGGCTTAGCCCATTGGGCAAACTGTTTGCTGGTTGGGTGAGAGGTGTTGGTCTGTACAGTGTTAGGATAGAGTTGAGATTTTGGAGCCTAAAATATCCACACCTGTACATCAACAAGAACACCTGAGGAATATAACCAAAATCAATGTTAGCTCAATAAACACCTAAGCTTCTCATTAGAACCACTCCCAACAGAAGCTACCCTAATGTCTAAAGCTCAACGAAAGAAAAATAATACAAAAGATTCAAGTGGATCTCTGCCAAACACTAATACCCCTATTCAAGTACCCTCTAATGAAGACCCTTGGATATAACTCAGGGTACAGATCTCAAAAGAATAATTATGAATATGATTAGAGAAATTAAGGAGCTGAGGGAATTTAAGGAGCTTATGAACAAGGAAGTCAGGGACCCCAAAGATGGCAGGGATAAACTGAAAGAGGACAACAATATATTGTGGAATGAAATTAAAAGAAAGACATAGAAACACTGAAGAAAATTAAAGTTGAACTGAAGAAGAAATGCAATATTTCACAAACAACTTGGAAAGGATGAGAGAAAGTCTTAACAATACAATGGATGAAGTAGAAAATAGACTATCAAGATTGGAAGATAATATGGAAGAATTGGATAAATCAAGTAAAGATTATGAAAAATAAAATAAACCACAAGAATGGAATAATCAGGAACTGTGGGATACTATGAAAACAAACCTATGAATTATAGGGATAGAAGAGGAAGAAAACTAACAGAATAACAATAAGGCTCAGGTCTTCAATAGAATTTTAGAGGAAAAAATTCTCAAATTAATAATTTATAAGTAATAAATAATTTCCAATAGAGATACCTATACAAGTACTAGAAGTGTATAGAATGCCAAGCAGACAGAACCAGAAAAGAAATCTTCCATGCTATATCATAGTAAAAACACAAGATATTCAAAGCAAAGAAAGGATACTGAGGGCTGCAAAAGAAAAACGAGTTATCTACAAAGGAAACCCTAGCAGAATTACAGTTGATTTCTCAATGCAGATGATGAAAGCCAGAAGAGCTTGGTCTAAAATATTTCCGGTACTAAAAGACTATATATGCCAACCCAGAGTTCCTTATCTAGCAAAAATGTCTATTATAATTGAAGGAGAAAGTTAAGTGTTCTATGATATACATGCACCACATTTTCTCTATCCACTCGTCAGTTGAGGGGCACCTGGACTGGTTCCAGCTTTTTGCTATTGTGAACAGAGCTGCAATAAACATAGCTGTGCATGTATCTTTGCAGTGAGATGTGTCTTGTGGGTATATACCCAGGAGTGGTATGACTGGGTCAAAT
>VZQC01011725.1:0-52562 GCA_009823505.1 Rhizomys pruinosus
ATCCATTACAATATGAGAGCTGGGCCTTTAATCCTACCACTTGGGAGGCAGAGGCAGGCAGATCTTTGTGAGTTCAAGGCCAGCCTGGTCTACAGAGTGAGTACCAGGACAGCTGGGGCTACAGGGAGACCCTGTCTCGAAAAGACCAAAAAAAAAAAATAATAATAATAACCTAAGGCCCTGCCATACTGGCTTTGACTATGAGGTCAGTGAGGAGGGGTGGTCAGACCCCTCTGCAGATCCTCAGAAGCCTGTGAGTAATGCCAGGTTGCTCTGTCCTGCCCTTCTCCGTGCCAGGCTGAGCAACGCCAAGAAGCAAGCGGTACACACCGTCATGGGTATCTGGATGGTATCCTTCATCTTGTCAGCTCTTCCTGCCGTCGGCTGGCATGACACGAGCGAGCGTTTCTACACCCATGGCTGCCGCTTCATTGTGGCTGAGATTGGCCTTGGCTTTGGTGTCTGCTTCTTGCTGCTGGTGGGTGGCAGTGTGGCCATGGGGGTGGTCTGCACAGCCATCGCCCTCTTCCAGACGCTAGCCACACAGGTCGGACACCGGGCTGACCGCCGCGCCTTCACCGTACCCACCATCGTGGTAGAGGACGCACAGGGCAAGCGTCGTTCCTCCATTGACGGCTCGGAGCCTGCCAAAACCTCGCTGCAGATCACAGGCCTGGTGGCCACCATCGTGGTCATCTATGACTGCCTCATGGGCTTCCCTGTGTTGGTGGGTGAGGTTGGTGGGTTAAGCCTGTCAGGGAAGTGGGCTCTGGGACAGCCTGGGGGCTGGGCACCAGGTGGCTCAGTCTTCAAACCCTGTCTTACAAGCTGTGAGTTCTGAGCTGTGACTTATCACTTCCATTTTACAGATTTGGAAAGCAGGGTTTGTAGAGGTATGTGACCTTTCTACAGTCAGACTTGAACCCTGCCAGGTGACCAGTATCTTTTTAAAAAAAAATTTTCTTTTTTATTTTATGTGTATGCGTGTATGGCCTAGATGAATATAAGGGTACCCATGCATGCAATGCGCGTGGACATCAGAAGAGGGCATCAGATCCCCTGGAACTGGAGTTAAGGACGGTTATTAGCCACTATGTGGATGCCGGGAACTGAACCCAGGTCTTCTGCAAAAGCAGTCAGTGCTCTTAACCACTGAGCCATCTCTCCAGCCCCGACCACGGTTTTTTATTTTGTCACACTGTCCTCACCCAAGGCCCCTTTGATGCAGATGGTACAAAGGTGGGGAAACAGCGCCCCGATCTTCCACTGCCCAGGCCCTAGGAAGTGGCAGGTAGATAGGGGACACTGTATGAGGATGGGGCAAGCCCCAAATTCTTCTGGGAAACTGCATTTGATCTGAAGGACTATGATCCTCTGTACAGCTGAAATCAGGCTAGCTCAAGATCAAAGTCTACACAATCAGTAAACAACTCGTGCCTCTTTAGGGCTCCAGCCATACAGAGTCTGGACTGAGACAGACAGGGAGGCCAGGCCAGGCCAGCCTTGTCCTCCCAACGAGGAGGACTGTGTCCCTGGAGTTACTATTAGAGGCCTTGTTCTGGATGCACCTAGCATGCCCAGCACCCCTCACCTCAGGGCCCTTGCACACAGTGGATGACCGAGACCCTGCACCCAGGGAAGGAGCTATGAAACTGCCCTGAGAACATGCAGCATTTTGAGGATGGTGGGAGGGGGGTGAGGGTCCCACCCCAGGAAGGGAATCCCATTGAGCCACTGATATGGCCCACTCCCCGGAGGGCCGTTGGCAGTAGGCTGAGGGTCAGGCAAGCCCTGTGCCCACAGGTGGTGAGCTTCAGTAGCCTCCGGGCTGACGCCTCAGCACCCTGGATGGTGCTCTGCGTCCTGTGGTGCTCTGTGGCCCAGGCCCTCTTGCTGCCCGTGTTCCTCTGGACCTGCGACCGCTACCGGGCTGACCTCAAGGCGGTCTGGGAGAAGTGCTTGGCCCTCATGGCCAATGATGAGGACTCTGACAATGGTAAGGATGGCTCGAGTGGCCCCTGGGGAGGGCAGCACCTGAGTGAGGTCACTGGGGTCAGCTGCAAAATAGCTATCTGGAGTGCCCCCCCCCATTCCATGGTACTTAGGTGACCCTGTCCTCCACCAGAATGTGGCATCCTCCAATATTGTTTGGCTGCCCTGGGGCTCTCCTTTAAGCAACATTCTACTTAACAAGAAGTGGTTGTAGACATGAGACCCAATGAGTTCCACTGAGCTTCCCAGGCTAACTCTCTGACCTAGAAGTCCCCAGTCAGTGGGGGCTCCTGTGCTCACACTAGGCCGATTTCTTGCTGTGTGCCTGGCACTGTCAGCTTAAGTGTACATTTAGGCCTCCCACCCAGATCTCTGATAAGCAAAGTAGTCAGTTCCCAGACTCTCGGCTGATGTAGCTGGGATTTGAACCTAAGACCCTGGCTGCCCTTTTCAGCAAACCAGTTCCTTCTGAACTATGAGGATCCTTTAGGACTCCCTCCCTGATGCCCCTAAGATTCCATGGTCCTGTGTCTCTGTCCCCTCCTGCAGAGACCAGCCTGGATGGCAGCATCTCCACAGACCTGGTACTGGAGCGCTCTGTTGACTATAGCTATAGCGGTGACTTTGTGGCCCTGGACAGGATGGCCAAATACGAGCTGTCTGCCCTGGAGGAGGGCCTGCCCCAGCTCTACCCTCTGAGGCCACTGCAAGAGGACCGGATGCAGTATCTGCAGGTATATGTGAGGCAAGGTGGAGGGGCCCTCACGTGTGTCCTGTGGTGGGCCATTCTGACTCCTCCCTTCCCTCTCTGAACTCAGCAGCAGAGAATAGCTTGCCCATCTCTGGCTTGGCTAGAGGGCACAACCTGTGTGGTGGGGACCCTGGTGGGGCACCCCAACCTCTAGGCTTGTGTTCCTTGTGCAACAGGACTCCACTTGGTGTCCGTGACCCGTACCCCTTTCCTCGGGAGACCCAAGGTTCATTCAGATCACACTAAGGTTCTGAGAGACTGTCTCCTACCCCAAACCTTACAGTTTGAAAACCCTGCTGCCCTAGTCCCTGACCCCCGCACTGCCCCGCAGGGCACGGGGAGGCATCAGTACGGGTTTCCAGGAGCGCAGCTCCCTGTTACACAGCCCGCCGGGTGCTCGCAGGTCCCGCCTACGCGGCGGTTCTCCCACGACGACGCCGACGTCTGGGCCGCAGTCCAGCTGCCCTCCTTCCCGCCCTGCTGGAGCTCCAGCGAGGACCTGGCGGCCCTGGCGCACCTGGTGCTGCCCTCCGGGCCCGAGCGGCGTCGGGGCAGCCTGGCCTTCGCCGAGGACCCGGTCCCGGCGCCCCCGTTCCGGCCGCGCCGCCGATCGGCCGAGAGCCTCCTGTCGTTGCGACCCTCGTCCCTCCACGGCGGCCCGCGGCGACCGCACGACTCGCCCCCGCACAGCCAGCGCCACCGCCCCGGGCCCGGCGCCCGCTCCGTCTCCGCCTCGCTGCTGCCGGACGCCTTCGCCCTGATCGCCTTCGAGCGCGAGCCGCAGGCCCTGGCCCTGCGCCGGCTGCCCGCCCCGCCGCGGCCCTTCCCCGCCGCCCCCGACGGCGCCGAGCTCAGCGAGGTCCCAACACCTCCCGGCGGCGCGCGGCGCAGCCACGGGCGCAGGGCCACCCGCGCGCCCCTGCACACCGGCCTGAGTGCGTCGTGGGGCGAGCCGGGCGGCCTGTGCGGCGGCGGCAGCACCAGCAGCTTCCTGAGCTCCCCCTCCGAGTCCTCGGGCTATGTCACTCTGCACTCGGACTCGCTGGGCTCCGCGTCCTAGGGCCCTCCTGAGCCTTGCAGCAGGGGCTAGGCAGGCGAGGCCACCCGCAGGGCCACGGCACCAAAGATTCCCAGCGGTGAAGTGCAGTGGCCTCCCTGCCTCTGTCTTCTGGGTTTTTCTGGTATTGGCTGGAGGGATGATGGCTGTCCTGGAGGACTGCACCGGGCACGGACCTACTCCGGGGCCTGCGTGGTATCTGCGCTTTTGCTACACCTCACCCAGAAGGGGGTACAGAGAACTCTAGATCATCACCAGAAAGAAGTCTCCGCCTCCGGGAAGCTGAAACCAGAAACCACTGGAGTGCAAGCGGCTTTTGCCCTCCGTTCTGCACATGCAGAGGGTCTCTTTAAGCACAGGGGTCTTCAGAGTCCCAACAAGCTCCGGAGCAGGTCTCCCTGTGACCTCAGCTTTCCTGTCTGTGATGAACACATCACGAGGGCATGTTCTATCTCTCAGGGCCGTTTGAAGTTTCCTGGTCTCTGTGCTCCCACCATTGGTTGGACCACATGTGAGAGGTAGTCCAGGGCCCTTTGTAGGGGGGAGGGGGTTAAGCCTTCAGCATGTGACCCCCAGATCCGAGGCCTCGCAGTCTTAATGACCCTCGCCCCTGTGGAGATTTCCTCCACCTCAGCTAAGCACAACACCACAGCCACTTCGACCCCCCCATTAGTGTCCCCCATGCTCCAGAGTCCACCATATTGCCTGTCTCCCACTATGTTGGCCACCTCTGTGATTCCACTGCAAGGGCTGTGGGCATCTGGTACAGAGAACTAAAAGCAAAGAGGAAATGGGCTTCCTTGTCCCAGTGCCCATCTCCAGCATTGTCCCCACCTCTACAGGCAAAGTCCCTGGCAAGGGTGTCCCGTGCCCCACCCCTACTGCAAAGAAGGGCTTCCCTTTGCTTCTCTGCCTGGGCAGACCCCCTGCAGACCTGGGCTCTGTCATGGGTATAGGTCTTCCCAGGAGAGACCCAGGACTGTGATCTGGGGGGAGGGATGTGTAGCAGCACTGCCCCCTTGTGGCAGACCTTGTGTGTGGGACCTGGAGACAGTTTCACAGTCAGCCTGTGTCCTGTTCTCTCTGCCCCAAGGCAAGGCCCATCTCTCCCTCCACACAAGGTTCCAACCCCAGTAGGGTTTGGTGACTAGGCTTCAGATGCCCCTGTACTCCCTGGCTATTGGGGTATGTAGAGGATGGTACCACAGATAAGCCAAGCAGAAGACTGTAGTCCATCCTTAAACATAGAAGTGGCTGCCTCTGGCCAATGCTGCTGTGCCTTTTTTTAAGGACCATTATGTCACGTGGGGGCAGAGGCCACCAGCTACCCACTGTCTCCTTCACCCCCACCCCCACCCCCACCCCCGGCCAGTTTATCACTTTGAATTATCACTCTATGAATTTTGTATCCAATGGCAATACTTGTAGTGGGGGTGCGATGCCCCTAAATCACTTCTACATTTTACGAAACTTAAAATGAGGACCCTAGGGACCTAGGGCTTCTTCCCACACACTGTTCAGCCTCTCTGCTGCCACCGGTAAGGAGCTTGACCCTGGGGTACTGGGAAGGGAGATCTATCTCTGTACACCACCACCCAGCCCAGACTTGGGGATCTGTTTGTAGTTTTTTGAAAACAGCATTTCTCATCTGTACAGGATCCAATAAAAATTTCCTCTTGGTTTGCACATGGGATTCTTGGGCTGTTTTTATTAAAATCCCCCAAACCACTGTGAACCAGACGCAGCAGGAGGACAGACCTCTTTTGCCTTCTGACACTGCCACAGACCCCACTGGAAGTCACTCTCCTTCTGGTTCTTGCTGAGAGACTGCCACCTAGCGGCGGCAGAGGAAATCATTTTGGCTTTTCTCGCAACCCAGCAAAAAGGCTGGCCCCTCAGCCCTCGAAAGACTCACTGACTGGAGTGGGTTAGGGTGGGAAAGCCTACTGAAAGGATCAGAGTGGGTTTAGCCTATTTACAGGCTGGACAGGAGCAGCCCCAAACAATAAACAACAAAAATCCCTTGGTATTTGTGGCGCACCCAAGTGGGCACCATGGAAAACCCCCTCCGTGGCGTCTCTAATCCTCACCCCCTGCCTTTATTCAGAATTACAAACTGGTGGCAGGAGGTGCCGGGATTTCTGACTCCACCCCTAGGTTTGGGAGTGAAAACCTGAGTTAGCTAGCAGTCAGTCTCTCATCACCGAAGTCGCAGTGCACCAGTGACCTGGGCGCAGAGGGCTGTGGACGGTTGTAACCTCCCGTACCAGGGGTCAGGAGGCACTGCGTTGTCACGGCTCAGAGCACAAGCCAAGGGTCTTCCTGGTTCCCACTTTCAGTGCCACGCAGAAGTGGGTGGGACCTAGGACTCCAGACTCGCGAGGGGCGGGGTGTCCGGGCAGGCTGTGCCCCTTAGGGGCGGAGCCTGTGTCCTGGATTTGCTGTGGCACCCCGCAGCCGCCCGCTTAGAAGAAGGGCAGGCTTTGGAGTGCGTGCGCAGGGGTGGGTTGCAGTGGCAGCCGAGAGGGTCTTGGGTGGGGGTGCGTTGGGAGGCCCGCGCTGGCGAGGCGGGGTCGGCGCGCTTTGTGCCGGTGGGAACCGAGTGCCCGCGGCAGGCTGAATGGGCCAGGGCGTGGCAGCGATTCTCCTCGCTGCGAGGGGTCCGCTCCGCGCTGCAGCGGACTGCGACCTTCCCACCGATGGCGACCTTCCCACCGCAGCGCAGCCGCAGGGGAGGAGGGGGCGGGGGCGGGGGCGGGCCCCGGGGTCCCTGGGAAAGGGGCGCAGCCCAGACATCCCCTCCCGGCGCCGCTAGAGGTAGGAGGAGGAGAGCTAATCTTTACTGGAGGAGGTGGGGCTGGAGGAGAGTGGATTCGCCTAAAAGCGCAATTCTGGACCACGCATGGCCGGGTGTGTTTAACCCGCGTTCAGGAATGGGCACCGCCCACTAGGCGGGCCTCGCCAACGATTGAGAGGGTTCCCGGAGTCGCCGTGGGTGCTCTCCAGACCTGACGGCGGTTTGGGGAGGAGGGCTTGAGTCCGAAGCCTGGCTTAGATCTCACCAGGGCCGCCACACGCGAAGTCTGGGTTCTGGGCTCTCGGCCTGGCAGCACGACGCAGGCTGCGGTGTCAGGACGCCGAGGGAGGACCCAGGGAGAGCTCCGGAGAGAAGGAGCGGGGACGGCGGGGAGCGGGGGCAGCCGGCAGCGGGAGCTGGAGCCCAGACAGCGGGAAGGCAGGGGTGGGGCGCCGAGGACGCCTGCGGGCCACAGCCGGCGCTGTCCATGGTACTTTCACCCGCGCGCTCCGGCACCAGGAGACAGCGCACGCCGTTGCCATCCTCCTCCCCCGGTCGAAGCCTCTGGCTCACTGCAGGGGAGCAGCCTCGGAAGCCGGATGGGTAGTTGACTCCACTGGGTACTGGCCAGAGCCCTGGAGGAAAGAAGGGAGGAGAGACGTAGAGGAAGAGAAAAAGGGAGGGGGAAAGCCTGAAGAGAAGAAAATGAATCCGGAACGGGAGCTTCTAAACAAACCTGAGCTCAGGCAGATTACAACCACGTGACCGGGTGGGGCTTTGCTGCCCCGCCCCTCACCCACCCCTGCGAGCAGACTGCACCTTCTCGCCCTGCCCCGAGCTCTCTTCTCTCATGCCCCATCCTCCTCAACCCCCACTTTGAGATGAGACAAGGCCTCACCTTGTAGGCCAGACTGTTCACGCTCCTGTCCCAGCTACCCAAATACTGGGGTTACTGGTGAACAACCGTGCCACCTCCCACTTGGCTGGGCTCCCACAGTCATCCTCCCAGCTTCCCACTCCATACCCTCAAGCCCCTCCCCTTTCTACCTTGCAATGAATTCTGAAGACTTTTCATGTACTTGACACTCAACTCCAGGATATCTGCCTTTTCCAACTTTCGTTTCCGGATCTGTCAATTCACAGAAAGAGCCCTTAGCAGGGACAGACTAAGGTGAAGGGGTTGACCAGTTACTCCCCTCCTCCCCACTGCATCTTACCTGGTGTGAATAGTGTTTCTCCAGGAGAGACTTGAGCTGCTCCAGTGATACGTTGATGCGAGCTCTGCGCTTCTTCTCCATCAGAGGCTTGGAGATCTGTGGGCCAGCAGCCTTTAGAGAACAGGCCCTAGCCTTCTGCCTCTCCACCTCTTCCAACCCAAGGGTCCCCGCCCCATACCCTTCAGTACCGCAGACCTTTCGGAAGCTGCTGGCTGGGACACTGGAAGTGTCCTGGGTCGTGGGCTCAGTGCCCATGTTGCTGCAACGCCTGCACAGGCGGTGAGCAGCACTGCTTTTATAGGGTTCCTCGTTTACATGTCAATAAGGCCCTGGGAACTGAAAAAAACCCAGAGGGGGAGGGGACAGAAAGGGATGCCGGAGAGAAGGTCCCCATGTCCCTCTCTGGGGGCTCTTCCTGTAACCCAGGCTGCCTCTGGCCTTCAAGGCTCTTTTCCTCTTTTTGTTAGCTCTTGTTCCCGCCACTTCTCCAGCCTGGAGACCTCCCAAGCACTGTT
This sequence comes from Rhizomys pruinosus, assembly GCA_009823505.1. Lineage (NCBI taxonomy): Eukaryota > Metazoa > Chordata > Mammalia > Rodentia > Spalacidae > Rhizomys > Rhizomys pruinosus. The sequence goes on from VZQC01011725.1 coordinate 8,330, forward strand.
GGGCCAGTCACTGTAGGCTCTGGGCCTCACCACTGCCTCAGCTTACCAAGTCCTGGCTGTTCTGACTGTCCACTGTAGGAGGGATCTCTGTGGGCTGTAGACCACCCTAAATGACAGTAACAGGGCTGTAGGCATCCCGGAGCCTGATGAAGATGCTTAGGCAAGGAGTGCTGGCCACTGACTTCACGCTCTAGCCACGCTATGACGCTGAATTAGTTGCCCTAATGTCGGGACAATGTAGCGATTTTCTGCCTGTGACTGCTCAAAGCCAGTGGAAGGCAGGGCCGGCGGGGGCCACGCAGCAACATGTGTCCCATTAAAGCGTGCAGCCCGCCTGCAGGGCCACAGTGGGCCGCCTCCTTTCTGGGACCTGGAGACTGGATCGATGACTGCTAGGATAGAATTCCAGCTGAGAGGCAGAGGGTGAGCTAGGCCACCCTCACCTCCAGTGCTGGGCTTCCGGGCAGAAGACTGAGGTGGACGACCAGTGCCTTAGAGGGAATGACTGGGTTCACACCTGTGGGCCTTTTCTCCAGTCCCCTGAGTGGGGAGTGGGGGCGAGGAAGACATGACAAAAGTCCAGACTGCACTGTGGGGTTTGGGTCTCTGCTCCCCTTTCGTTCTTCAGGTTGTGGGGAGACCCAGGGGGCAGGGTCGAGGACGTGCAAGGGGATGGGCTAGGGCAGGCTGGGTCCCGCAGCAAGACTGCAGTCCCCCCAACCCCCACACGCACCGACCAACCCCCGGCTGGTCCAGGGGAATCGGATCCGAGTGGCTTTGACCGACAAGAAGGCCAACTTCCACGGAAGGTCCTGGGTTCAGAACTAGACATCTTTTCCCGGGCTCTCCTGACCCTAGTTTGGGGGCTAACTTGGGTTTCTGAGGATGCTTATGAGACCGCGCGAAGTCGCACAGGCTAGGCAGAGCAACGAGAACAGCGGTCTGGGTCTGCGCGGCCTCAGTGCGGAAGGAGGGTGTGTTGCTGGGTTCAGATGCCCCCCCAGCCGTGGGCATCTTCCTCGCCCCGCTCCATCTGTCCCTCTTGGGCATTGATGGCCCCGCCGGCTGCACTCCCGGGAGCCTAGCAGCGTGGAGAATCGCGCCCCGCCCTCCCCTTTCAGGCCCAGCCAGAGGCGCCCACAGCTCCGGGGTACCCCCACCCCCACCCCACCCCGTGCTAGAGGGACACGGGCCAGACCCAGGCCAATATGAGCCTGGGACAGGCGGCGAGACTGAAGCCCGGTGGCGACCACTGGCACGCGCCGGGCAGCTTTGAAGCTCCAGGGCGAGGCGGCCTGGGCCACCTCGGCGCACGGCTCTGCGGCCTTGGGCGGGGGCCGCAGGGTACAAAGGCGCCGCGGCGGGCGGGCGACGCGGGCGGCACAAAGAGGGCAGCCGGGTGTTGAAGGCTTTGTGCCGGCCCCACAAAGCGTAGCCCGCGCCCGCCCTCTCGGGGCCAAGCTCCGGGCGCCCCGCCGCGCTCCGGCTTCCAGCTGATGCACATCTGCACCCAGGCCCGGCGCGCGCCTCACCCCAACGGGTCCCCCACCCTCCTCGGCTTTCCAGCCACGCCAGCGGCGGGGCAATTTGTCTTCTAATGTCAATACTTCCCCATAAGCCGCGGCCCGCGCTTTTCAGTCTCGTGCGTTAGCAAACTCATGGTCCGCGGCCGGGCATGGTGGCTCACGCCTTTAATCCTAGCACTCGGGAGGCAGAGGCAGGCGGATCTCTGTGAGTTCAAGGCCAGCCTGGTCTACAGAGTGAGTTCCAGGAAAGCTGGGGCTACAGGGAGACCCTGTCTCGAAAAGATCAAAAACAAAAAAAGCAAACTCATGGTCCCGGGCACGGCTCTGGGGCTCTCAGCGGGGTACCCGGCCCCCACTGCAGAATTTGGGTCACTGTAAAGTCCCTTCAGCTCTTTCGCGCCCGCACCTCTACAATCTCTGCTCCGGGAACCCAGGGATCTCAGCAGCACTGGGTGGGGCCGCTCACGTGGGTGGCTAAAGGTTTCTTAAGCAGTGGAAAATTGACCGCAAAATGCGCTAATCTGAAAGGTTCTGCTTTGGCTGAGGAAGTGAGGCGGGTGACCGGGACTTGGACCGGATTCTCGGCGCCATCAGGATCCACTTAGTAGGCCCACTTCCCACCGGGCCTCTCCTGCGTGGCGAGTTCTGGAGGGCCCAATTCCAGCTCCTCCCTCTAGGCACCAGTTCACCCACTAAATGAAAGCCAGACCTTTGCATCCATCACTGGAAAAGATGACAGGTAAGAGTACCAAGCCCCAGGCCAGGCATGGTGGTGCAGGCCTTTAATACCAGTATTCAGGAGGCAGAGGTAGGCGGATTTCTGTGAGTTCAAGCCCAGCCTGGTCTACATAGTTCCAGGCCAGCTGGGACTAAAGGGAGACCTTGTGTCAGAAAGACAAAAAAAAAAAAAAAAGTACTATGCCTCTTCTGAGAGACCCAGGCTGAGGCCAGGTGTCCCAGCTGTGCACATGGACCTCCTACTCAAACACTCAAGGGTCCAGGCTGCAGGAGAGGTGGGTGTTTGCCGGACACAGGGAGTGAGGCAGCTGTCCACCTTACCTCATCCTCTCTGTGAGTAAGCAGGACCGCTGTGGAAGATCATGAACCAACTTAGAAACCGGGCTTATGCGAACTGGGCACCCAGGGTCCCCAAGGCACCTGGAAAGGAGTTTAAATCCCAGAAGAGCAGAAGGAAAAGCCAGGCCCCCATTTCTAATTCAAGGAAAAGTGTTCCTTTTAAAACTTCTGAAGCTCTTACCCCCCCTTCCCCTTTTCACACTGAGGAATTTAAGGGGAAAAAAGAAAAAAGCCTGAGCCTTTGTGCTGAACCTAGTCACTTTCTTGAATTTGGCAAAACCAAGAACAGAGTCAGGTTTGGAAACCAGGCAGGGAAGAGGTCTGAAGCCCATGGACAAGAGCCTTGCCAAAAGTCCCATCGCAGGCACCAGTCCTCAGCGGCCTCCAGGCTGGGATGGGAGCCCCTTCCTTCTGCCATTCCAACATTCCACTACTGCTGACTGATGATGAGCCTGGCACAGAGGACTGTGGGCACTGTTGGCAACTGAAGGGACAAACCTGTTGTTCCCCTCTGCCTATCTCAAAGTGGAATGAAGTGATTGCTCAGTGTAATTAACTCCTGGGACATGGCAGAGAGTCCTGAAATGACTCTGTCAATTGTCTCCAGATGGGCTTAGAGAGGGTGCAATTGTTTAACTCTCTTGAGCTGTGTGGAGACTTCCAATAGCCAAGGGCCCTTTAGGGGACAAAGGTTGGGGACTCCACTGAGTGCATCAACGCTGACCAAGCTGGCCAAACTCAGGAAGAGTGAATTCAGAGACACCCCCCTTTGTCCCAGCCTTTTGTGCCCCCCCCCCCGCAGCTGGCTCTAATCTTTAAATATTTACCCGGCCCTTTGTGCTTTGACTTATGCACTGCGGGTCGGTGTGCTCATAAATCACGCATTGTTTACCCGTTTCCAGACTAGGGCTTTCATTCCTGCAGCCTGGTTGTGATTAGAGAGGAAAGATAACATTTGGAAGACCAGGCTGTCTGCTGGGGAGAGCTAGAGTCACACTGGACAGATCCTCTTGCTGTCCTCACGGCCTCTCCTGGCATACTGAATAGGCCAGAAGCCTTGGATGAGCTGCAGAGGACAGCTCTCTGAAAGCGACTGACTTCCAGTGGGCTCATCACGGAAGAGGAGGAGGACATGAGCTTCCTAAACTTCTGTTTCGCTTCCGACTTGGATAACAGAAGATTTTCGCCCTGGAAGGCTCAGGTATAAGCTGAGTTGTTTATGTTTGTACCTGTGAGAAGCATGGATGCCCGGCCCTTCCATGCATCCGTGTATTGTCCATGCATCTTGCTCTGCCCCCCTCTCCCCGGATTCTTGCTCAATAAAACAAGTCTGCTAAAAATCAGTGATCTAGGGTCCAGAGAAATGGCTCAGCAGTTAAGAGAGCATAGTGAGGTGGGGTCCCATCCCCCACATCAATAAGTTTACAGCCACCTGTAACCCCAGCTCCAGGGAATCAGATTCACCTCTGACCTCTGACCTTTCCAGGCACCTGCACTTATATGCACAGATACACACTGTGCTGGATAGCTTTGGTGTCAACTTGACACACCTGGGTTGAGGGAGCCTCGGTTGGGGAATTGGCTCCATTGGATTGGCCTGTGGCCACATCTGTGGTGTATTGTCTTGATTGTTGAGCAGTGACAGTATAAGAAGGCAGGCTGGGCACTCGTCAGAGTATCAATGATTTTGCCCATTGTTAGACTAACCCAGAGTTGTGTCAAGGAGGCCCTACAGAGAATATCAGAAGGACGTGGGTGCTTACTGGACCTCATCTGGGTGAGGCCAATGAGAAGGAAAGACTCCAGTGTAGAGCAAGGGCAGGTTGATGCAGATTTGGGCTTGCCAAAGGAGGAGCCTTCAAAACCTGTCCTAGAGGAAAGCGATGACATCTTTGTCGCCAAGAAAAAGAAAAGCCATGCAATTCAGCTTGATAAATATGTATGTGCCATATGTGTTAAATTTGTGTAATACACACACCACACAACACAACACACACACATATATATATATACTATATATATACGTATATATACTTATTTTGTATACAAAATAAGTATATATACGTATATATACAAAAGAACTGAAAGCCAAAACTTGAATAAATTTTTTAAAGTATAAAAAAAAAAAAAAAAAAAAAAAAAAAAAAGCCCCCCCCACACACACAAAAAAAAAAAAAAAAAAAAAAAGTCTGGAAAGACTCAAGAAAAAGATGCGAGACATGTACGGCAGCATGTATGAACTCAGGTGGGGTCGGGTCAGGGACAGGGAAATAACTCTATTGTGATTGAGAATATGAATGTTATTTGAAAAATTTTAATAAAAATAAAAATATATTAAAAAAGAAAATAAAATAAAAAAACCAAAAAACAAATATATGATCAAATAAATAATTGCATTGAGCAGCATATTCACTAAAATTATTTTTATGTTTATTTTATATCAATGAGCATAGTTAAAATTCATAGATAAAATATTTTTTGCCAAGGCATGGTGGCCAAGCACTTCAATCGCCTAGACATCGAACGAAGCGAGGCAGAGGCAGGCGGGATCTCCTGTGGTTCAAGGCCAGCCTGGGTCTCTACATTAGATGAGTTTTCCAGCAGCTGGGGCCTACAGGGAAGATCCTGCGCTCAAAAAGCATCAATATAAAAAAAAAGAAAATACTTGATAATCCAAAAGGAGTTTTTGTAAATTTAATTGCATGATGTTTTTTTTCCAACATTGCGTGTATGTAGTGCACCCTGTTCTGGCGAATGGTCCACAGAAGGACAGAAGAGGGTACTAGATCCACTGGAGCTGAAGTTACAAAAGTTTGTTAGACAATAATGGGTGCTGGAATCAATAAACCTGGGTCCTTCTGCAAGAACAGCCAGTGCTTCTTAACTGCTGAGGACACCTTTCCAGTCACACATTGATTATTTTTTTAAACATTACATTTACTTCACAAAGAAACTATTTACTTGATATATAGTTGTGGAAAATAAATGAGGCTTTATGAATTTAATTTTAAGCAGTGTAAAATATGTCAAAATTAAAATACAGCATGTCTTTCATGGGCAGCACTGAAAGTAGGAATCTTCACAGGGAAGAGAGAAATTATAGAAAGGGCACAAAATATGTCAGAATCCTAGAATGTATAAGCCAAGATGGATTATGGAAAACAATGCCTACCGATGAGGGAGAAATTTATTATTTTGTTGTTGTTGTTGTTTGTGGATCTGGAGATATGGCTCAATGGTTAAAGACTGCTTATGTTGCTTTTGTAGAAGTTCCCAGCTGTGTTCTCTGCACCCATGGTCACAAATTCCTGTTACTTAAGCTCCAGGAAATCTGATACCATCTTCTTTGCCTTCCAGAGCACGTACTCTATACATGCACATACCTACACACATGCTCAAAAGTAATCTACAAAACATATTTTTATTTCCCTTTTTAAAATGCTGCAAGAGATATCACAGCAAGTTGAGAGCTTCCTGCTCTGAAGAGCGAATGGAGTTCAAGTCACCCGCACCCCAGGTTTGGGTGGGTCATTAACTGGCTTGTAGCTCCAGCTCCAGGGAGACCTGGCTTCCTTCCCCTGGCTCGCTCTGGGCATCGTGCAACACATGTAACATACACTAGAAACATGTGCAAGTGCTCAATTAGATGAAATATTAAATGAGTTTTTAATGTTTGTTATATTATGTGTATGTGGTGTATTGTGTGCAATGAATAGAAGTGATCTGTGTCATGCTATGCCAACAGAGGATTAGAAAGAGGGTGTGGGATACCCCGGAACTGGAATTACAGATAGTTGTTGGGTACTACATGTGTGCTAAAATTTGAACCCGACTCTTCTGCAAGAACGACCAGTTCTCTTAACCACTGAGCCATTCTCTCCAGCACTGATTTTAAGATCATGGAAAGAGAATATTCAATTTAAGTGCTGGAAGGATGGCTCTGTGGTTAAGAGCACCGACTGCTTTTGCAGAGGACCCGGGTTCGAGTCGCCTAGCAACCACATGGTGGCTAAGAAACCGTCTTTAACTCCGAGTTGCCAGGGGAATCCGACACACCTCTTCTGACCTCCAACTTGCATTACATTGAACAACGGGTGCACAGACCTACATAAAGACAGTACATTCATACACATTAAAAAATGAAATAAAAAAATTAAATAAAGACTTTATAAAAAAAAGAATATTCAATATTAATTATTAAATGCAAAACATTTATTATACCTTTTGTTTTAAAATAGTTTTAGATTTAGCCCTTATGGCCTGCATATTCAATTATAATTTCCAAATAACCAAACTCAATGGAAATGGAGGAGAGAGAACATTTATGTTCTGGTGGAGTAAAAAAAGCACTAGGAGAGTGACTCTCTGGGCCCATATTTGTACCAACTGAGCAGCTGTTTGAACCCAGGTGGTGGCGAATCAAATGATCCAGGCTTTTTTTCAAGACCATGGAAATTGTCCCAGTTGACTTTGAACTTCCCCATAACGGTCATATTGGAGAAATATTTAAATTGTAATTTGTATAGCTCAAGAATATGAAGACAATATTCGGCATGCAATATTTAGTTTATATTGATTCTCTTCTTGTGAATAAAATTTTCATTAATAACTGTTTTACCAGTAACCTACTTTTGAGAGAGAAAATCGTTTTACAGTAACCTACCTTTAGAAAATCATCTGTAATAACATTTAAATGGTATAAAAGTTTGCAATACATTTATAAACACAAAAATGCTCCAAGGAAATTTTGTACTTTTTTTTTTAAATGAGTCTAATATAGTAAGTGACTTTTAATCTTTAGCTTAACTTGTTACATATTTATGCATAATTAAAATATATTTTATTGTTCATAAACTTTTTCATACATCATACATTTCTCAATCCAATTTAGACTCATTTTCCCTTCCATGCCCGTCCACCCTTCCAGAGTTCATGCATTCTACCATATATGTTATTTCCTCTTATTTCTGATCTTTCAGGGTTTTCAAAGCAGAGGATTTTTTTTTTTTTTTTTTTTTTTTTTTTTTTTTTTTTTTTTTTTTTTTTTTGTCCTGGGTTCTTTTCCTGTTGTTCCCTCCAACTTGTATTGCTTCAATATATATAATATATAAATATAATATATATATAATAATATATATAGTGTGTGTGTGTGTGTGGTGTGTGTGTGTGGTGTTGTGTACCTGTGTGTGTGTGGGTGCACCTATACTAAAATTATGTGTTCTGAAAACAAACTGTATGCCTATTTCCAAATCGTATTTCAGGGATTCACATTTTTCCATTTTGATTTTATATTTCTCTAAAAATATATGCATACACACCCCTCAACCATATACCAAAATTCCAGTCTGAAAAATAAATGGTAGGTTAATTCTAGAACCTGTTTAAGGGATTCACAATTCTTAAGAGCACAGTTGTCTCCAAATTAGGAGGAATATAATATCAACATTGCTCATTTTGCCTTACGACTAGGTACTGTGGTGGCTTAAAGCATTCATAGATAAGGGATACCATTTGTCATTTTGTTTCCTGGGACTGTTTTTCACTCAACATAATATCTTCTAATATTTATGCCATTTTAAGATGGGGAAGTTGAAGCAAAGATGCAATGCTACTAATAAGAAATATTGGTGAGATTTCTGATATAAAACATTCACGATATTTTGCAGTCAATAATAAATTATGATGTATCCACAAAATGTCTCATTAACTAAGAATTATTGACTTAGATTTTTCACATTGAGTTTTGTAGAATATTTATACATTACTTCTTCGTAGAGTCTCAAAGAATCTTTGAAACTTTGAATCGTACTAACAAAACCCACATGAGACCGAAATACATAGATCATGCATCATATTTTATATTTTTTCAGTTGAATTCAGTATGTAAGTGCAAATGGTTTTCAGTGCCCTCTGGGGCATTAACGTCCTCAGAAGCGATTGTAAGATTTCCTTGTCCTTTGGGACTTTTTTGACTCTTGTATTTCTTCAAATGAGGATAGTGTTTTTAAAAAACAGGTTTTCGAGACCAAAAGAAGGAAAGAGAGACAGGTTTCATAAGGGATTCTCCGTTGAGCACTGGAGGAGATACGGACAGGAACAACCACTTTTCTGTAAGTAGAGCAACATTGCTAGAAATAAACTCAGCACCACAGGGTATGTGCAGTAAAGCTGTCCTGGAATCAGCCCTCTTTGGCCTGTTTTTCATTGTTCTAACTGTGGCATAGAGGGAGTTGAAGGTCCCCACAGTCCCATAGAATGAAGAAGGCAAAGCGGAGAACTCCAAGCATGCAGGAGCTCCTCTGTTACAAGAAGGCAGTTTTTTATTCCATTGAAATCCCTATCCCAAAGGCTGAAGTATGGGTAGATTATTGGTGCAAAGCATTAGCTTTGCAGTTGTGGATTCAGGAAGTCTGCAGTACCTGTGGTGGAAACCAAAGCAAATCCGAGCAGGTTATGTCCTTAGCAATCCTGACATACAGACTGCAGTCTCAGCACCTCCAATTTCAGTTCTGAAGGATAAGAAGCATTGTGGGAACCTTGGCCCCACCCTGGTGTAAGCCAGTCAGCAAAGAGTAATAGAGTTGTGTTGACCGCAGGTGTCCTCAAACCTTCCACCACAATGACCAGTATTCCATGAATCAGGCTATTGTTCTATGGACTGAGAAAATTCTAGGAAAATTCACTTTTATTTGAGACATTTTCCAAAAACCTCATTTAAATTAGTAAAGACAGGAGAATACCATCTGATTTAAAGAATAGATTAAATTTCTCATTAAATAAAAAAAAAAGAAGATCAAGATCTGTAGAAAAGACTAAGATCTAGAAACAACAGTTTCTAAAAAAGTAAGAAGATTCTTCCACCTTCTAGCATACTTAAATCATGCTGGGAACACTTTTGTCAAAACTAGTAGTTCTAAATAAAGGAGCAAAATACTTCAGTATCAGGAATTAAGAGCCACAGGATTTCCTCGATTCAATGGAGAATCATTTCACTAATCTAAACAATTTACCTGAATAAAGTATTTTTACAGTTCTGTTTCAGCCTTTTCATTTTCATATCCAGAAGCACACTACTTCCTAACCTCATGAGTATCCATAAGCATAGATTACAGTGAACTATTATCCCAATTTGTTTTAACTGAAGGGAAAAGTGGCTCTTTGAACACTACTGAGAGTTAGGAAATGTCCATTCAGTACAGTTTAATTAACACCACACCATTTTCTCAGATAGCAATTTGGATTTATGATATAATTACTGAAATGAGGATAGAACTGGAATGTGTAAAAGGGAGCAATTACTTTCTTCTCTGTGAAGCTTCCCCTTTGAGGTATGAATAAATACAGTGAAAGTGTTTTCTGTTTTTATGGAGTTGGGATGCTTACTCAGAATGTCTTCAATTAATCCCTCTCTTGCTTGAATTTCACATTTATTCTTACACTATCCCCTTGTATTCACAGTTGTCAGGAGTATAACAAATGTCTGAAAGGTATCCAGTTGTGCTCTTCGGGGTCTTTTGCACTATGCTCTTCATAACTTTGGAATACTGAAATTGCTCCTTCTCGGACTAAACTATATGGGAGGACGAAAGCAATTCTATTCATCATAGTTTCAATCAAGTTCTTAAGGTGCGGAAGACAGAGTTTCAATTCACAAACAATACTGTATTAATGGCGTGATTTTTATAGATTTAAATTATGAGGATTGTTTGTTGTTTGTTTATTTTTTTACGTGTGCAATAAATTAAGTCAGATATTAATTGGAATATGTAGTCGTTTTTGCAGAGATACTGCAAGTGCTGTCATTTATTAACTATAATCGCACTGATTGTTAAATGTACTAGTCTTCAATAAAAAACAGCTGTATTAGTTCTTGTTCTGTTGCCAGTAATAAAATATAATAGAACCTGCCAACCTAAGGGAGGAAGGGTTGACATTTTTTGGGCTTAAAGTTCCACAGGGGATAGAGCCCATCAGATTCAGGAAGGGATGCAGGCAATAGATGCAAGCAGACTAATCACACGTGCAAAATAAGAGCAGCCGCCGTCCTCATTTAGGGAAACAGAGGACAGGAAATAAGCAAGTAAAAACTCAAAGCAGCTCCAACTCCTAAGATCCCATATATCTTGACCAAAATAGAGCACCAAGTTGGGAACAAGTGTTCAAAAAGCATAAGCCAATGAAGGGAGTATTTCACATTCAAACCACAGTACTCTGCTATGGAGGTTGGGACAAAGGACATTTAAATGAGCTGTAACAGAATGTGCAGGTGGTAAACCTGGATGCTTTACGTGATCTTAGAATTTGCATCTGTATTATATGTAAGCAGACAACATTTTCTTTACAGTCAATAATATAAAGGTATAAATGTTAAAATTCATTGTTGTTCTTATTTGAAATTTGGACCAAGGTTTAAATTCAGTAGAAAAAAAAATTTTAGCAACCACAATATTATATGTTTGTCTGCTTTTATTGCTGTTGTGCACTTATGCTTCTGTTTTATGTAGGAAAAGAGGAATTTTTTTTAAACTGTAAAGAACCTTCCTTTTAGCATTACATTAATTAAGAAACTTACATATTTTCATGGGATTAGTCAGTTACTGCCTTAATAATACTACATAAGGAATCTACCACAAATTCAATAGTGCAGGGTCACTGATATTGGATACTGGGGTTTGTGGATTGATTGCATAGTCTGGACTTGGGTTCTTTACTATAGGCTGGTTGCTAACAAGAGCATTGATTATGGGTCTTCTCTAGGGGAATCTGTCATTCTCATTGTGGCACTTCAAGACAAAGATGAAGATATCATTCTTTTGGTCTAATAGTAGGAAAAGAATGAGATAGCCCAAATAACTGGAGCACAGTTTTAATAAAGCAAAATCATATAGGCCAAGACCAATGAAACAAACAAATAGAAAATGTGGAGAAATACACATGCCTTGTTTTATGGCCAGGCAAGACCTGTCACCAAGGCTAACCAACTTTAATAAACTTGCCAAATATATGTCTCATGATGGTATGCAGAGGGCAGAGAAGTGAATAAGTACTGATAGATATAAAATGCAAACGATAATGGAAAAAGCACTTTATTTATTTTTTTGTGAAACTTAAGTAATTGTGCATTTGAATGTAGACGTTTACTTGACAGACAATGTGGCTTGAATTATATATGTTAGAAGGAAACATAATAGAAAACTTAAATCTTAGGTTGTATCCTATGTTGTAGAGAGTGGAATCTGAGAAAGTTTGAAAGAATACAATTTTACTTAGTATATTCTCTGATTACATAAGAGGCAGAACAAAGATCTTTAATATAAATATTTAACTAGTCAACTAAACTTTTAACATGTTACTTCACAAGGTAAATATGAAAATTCAGATAAAACAGTTAAGGACTCTAATAAGGTAAGATTAACCTGGATTACTACTGTAGGTGTAAGGTGATCACAAGACAGATAAGAAGGACTGGGAAAAAGTAACTGGAGAATCAAATGTGAAAGTATCATGTTTGTCCCAAGAGGGCCACAGATCAAGGAGTTCAATCTCTAGCAGCTGGAAAGGGAAAAGCAAGGAATTTTCCTTAACAACCTCCATAACAAATAGCTTTCTGCTAAAAACCCAATTTTATCTCAGTGCTACTCATCTCAAGCTCTGAGCTCTAGATATATCAGGTCGTTAGCTTATGTTGTTTTATGTTGCTTAGTCAAGAAATGCATAATTACTGTTGTTTAAAAAATTTATTTGTTGTGTAAGTATGAAAGAAATGTGATTTGAAAAAAGACAGATGCAAAATAATTCTCCAACAATACTTGCAACATGCAGACCTTCAAAAGGTGTGCCTCATGACCAAGTTGGATTCAATACCAGAGATGCAGGGGTGGTTCAACAAATGAATCAGTAAATAGTCATAACATTAATGGATGGCCCACACGAATCATCTCTGATGCGGAAAAAAGCCTTTGACCATACCAGCTCCCTTCATGCGTGTAAGTCTCCCATAAGGGGAATGGATTGGAGAGGATTCAATTCCTCAATGTAGTCAGAAAGCCATATAGCAGGAAGACTCGACAGCCAAATATCATCCCTAGAATGGGGAAGCCAACAGTAACAGGGAGAGGCATTCCCTTTAAAGAGGTAGAGCTCGCTCTACCCTCTTGTCACCACTCCTTTTCGATTATATTGCTTGAAACACTTGCAAGGTGAAAGGGCAGTAAGGCAAGAAAAAGGAAATTAAAGGGGCTGGAGAGTTAGCCCAGCAGTTAAGAGAGCGTCAACTGCTCTTCCAGAGTACCCGGATTCGATCCCCAACTACCACATGGCGGTGAAGAACCATCTTTAACTACAGTGCCAGGAGAATCCGATTGCCGTACTTCTTCTGACTCAATCTAGCAGCATTTGCCATCAAACTACGGGTGCACAGACCTGCATGTTCATGGACAGGTACACCCAAACACATAACAAAAATAAATAAATAATTAAAAATAAGTACCAAAACAAATTTTAAAAATAAAAAAAAGAAAATGCAAAAATAAAAATAAAAAAAAAAAAAAATTATGTTTTTTAAAAAAAAAGAAGAAGGCTGGGGGGGGGGGGTTTTTCCCCCCACCCCCCAAGCTGACTGGGAAAGGTGTCCCAGGAGGCCTTGGGAACTAGGAGCCAAGACCTGAACCCAGAGTTCTGGGCAAGTATTCGGTGGTGGTTTAATTGCTGCTGGTGCTCCAGCTAGGGGTGGAGTCTGAGGGGACCTGTGGTTCCAGCTGACTGGGAAAGGTGTCCCAGAAGTGGATTGGGAGCCTAAGGAGCTGAGGGCTGGAACACAGTCGAGCAACCCAATGATCCCCCCACCCCCACTGCCCAACGTGGACCCGGGCAAGCTGTAGACTCGCGTGGCTAGAGAGTTGGGCTGACAGGCAGAAAGAATACAGTATTCAATGATATCTCGGGGCGCCAGGTTGTTGCCTAACCACGCGCAGCTTCCATACAGATACAGTAAAGGCGGAAAAGGTGAACTAATATCATTCCCCATAATTAATCCAAAAATTTGAAGAAAGCTTAAAGCTTAGATAAGTCAACATTCCATTCATAAGGACAACATAACTAAGACACATGAAGAAATCAAGGAAAGCAATCCTTCAATAAAGTGAAGAGGCATTCAAAATTCACATCAGGATAGAGACAAAAAGCTAACCACACGCTGAGAGCACAATGAAAGAACAATATGGGAAAAGCACAGAACAACTCCACACCAAACCCCATGGAGCCAGTGGAGGACCCCTACAGCGGGATCTCTGTGAGGTAAACCAAGGACAGGCAAGATGTCTCCAAAATAACAATCACAGATGTATTCAAAGAAATCATAGAACTAAAGGGGAGAGAATGAAAACCTCAGAAAGGACCTAGAAGGAAACAAGGACAAACTTTGGAATGAACTAAAAGGAGAAATGACAGATTCCAGAAAGAGTTAGAGGTACAAAATGGCACACGGTCCGGAGGTTAGACATCTACTGAAATGATCCCATGGTGAATATTCTGAAAAAGGGAAACGAAATGAACTACCAAGAAAAGTTTGAGAAGCCCAAAATGGAAATGGAAATTGTAAGGAAAACAAATAGGAAAGTAACAATCAACAAAAAAAAGGAAATCAAACAGTCTTCCAATCAAGAGGAAAGAATGGGAAAAACCTCAGAGAGAGAAGTGGAGGAAAGCAGAAAAAAGAATATCAGCCGTAGAAGATAAACACATAACAACTAAAAAAGCTGTCAAGTAACAGAAATTATGAATAATTTTAAAAAAATACACATGTAGCAGTGGAAAACCAGTAGGAAAATGTGGGACAGCTATGAAAAAATCCAGAACGCTCTCATATCATCGGCATACTGGAGGAAGGAAGGAAGAATGCCCAAAGAAAAATCGGTTTTTGACCGGAGATTGTCAAACGAAATAATAGAGGAATAATTTCCGCCAAACTAAAAATTTGAGGCAAACCGCATGCAATATAAAGAAGCAGTAGAAACGACCAAAAAGATAGGACTAGCCAGAAATAGGGAAATCCCAACCAGCCATGAGTCGTTTGTGATTGTAAATTTTTGCTCTGTGAGATGTACCCAGAGTACAAAGAGCGGAAAATTCGTGAAGCCACAAGAGAAAAATAAGCGGTTATATTAGCGTGCAAGGGGAAAACCTAGGTCAGAAAAATCACAGCTGACTTTTCAGCACAACNTGTTATAGCCTCCTCCGGGACAGCAAAAGAAGTCTAGGTCATGGCCAAGAAACAGGGGTGAATCAACACACTGACACCAGGAGCCAGATGAAAAGCAGGCAGATTGTGAGTTCCTGCAGATTCCTTTAATCAAGGAGAAATAGGGGGAAATCTATATCTCTCTCTATATAGATATATACAGTGCATATATATATATATATACACTATATATATATAGAAATCTATACACATCTATATATATATATATAGTGTGTATAGATTTATATATTTAGTGTGTGTATATATATATATATATATATATATATATATATAGTGTGTATGTGTGTGTGTGTGTGTGTGACTTTCCCCCTGGTTACATGCAGTGCATGTGACTGCCTCTCTGGGTATATGCACAGAAGATATGGCTGTCCTCCTAGGTGTATGCATGCTCAGGTATATACAGATTTGCTTGATTGTTCCTTTATCACTATACTGTAAGCCCTAGGCCTGGACAGATATTCAGTAATTCCAGCAACTTCTAAAAGTGCCCATTCCCTGGAGTACAGTCCCATTTGGGACAGGGCATCTTTTCCTTTCTCTCATCTCTAACATGAGGGTGAAGAAGACCTGAGGTTTAGAAGACTGACAGAGCTGAGAGTTGCTCACGCTCCCCAGCTACGTGTTCCCCTGTGTGCTCATGGTGACAGTCCCTAGACCTAACTCAGGGCCCTTAAGACACAGTGGAGAGGGCTGGAGAGATGGCTAACCAGTTGGGAGCACAGACTGCTCTTGCAGAGGACCTGGGTTTGATTCCCAGCACCCACATGGTGGCTGAGGGCCGTCTTTGACTCCAGTTCCGGGGGGAATCCGAGGCCCTCTTCTGACCTCCACAGCATTGCATGACACGGGTACACCGACCAGCATGTGGACAGTGCACTCATGAACATAAAGAAAAAAAAAAAAAAAAGTGGAAAGCAGAAGCTCAGGGCCAGAGGAAGCGCTTCCATCAGACACAGAAGGTTTTCCACTCAGGACCAAGCTCCCTCCCTGAAGTGAGGTGCGACGAACGAACACCCTCTAGTGGCTTGGATGTGTCCCAGTACAGAGGAGAGGTCATGAGTAAGTCTTCGAGGCCTTGAGGAAAAGGACAGTGTATGGCACTGTAACTCAACCTTTCATCCTAATTGGCTTTAATTGTCAAGTGACACAGCCTAGCACCATCGGAAATGAAAAGCCTCCTGTGAGGAACTGTCTAGATCACAGTGGCTTAGGGGCAGGAGAGACAGTCCCACACTACTTCTCTGGCAGGTGGACCTGGGTGGTATAAGATAGCTGGGTAAAAAGCCAGGCGTGGTGGCGTGCGCCACTACATCCAGTGGTCACAGTGTTTTATCACAGAAATGGAAAGGAAAGTAGAATACCCTGTATGGGGCGTTTGTAGTGCTGGGGCTGAAACCCAAGGCCTTCCACAAGCTAGGCAAATGCTCCACAACTGAACATGTTTTTGTTTTGTTTTATTTTTTAGGTGTATGAGTGTTTTGCCTGCATGCGCGTAGGTGCGCTGCCTGTGGGGCCAGAAGAGGGTGTCAGATCCCCTGAGACTGGAGTTACTGACAATCAATAGCTGCCATGCAGGTACTGGAAACTCAACCCCAGTCCTCTGCAAGAGCAGCCAGAGGTCTTAACTGCTGAGCCATCTCTCCAGCTCCTGAACCTATGTTTTCCAATCCTTAAATCTCTTTCCTATTCCTATCACCTGACTTTAACAAATGTCTCCTAAGCATCATTTCAACATTGTCTGAGCTTTCTGGATTGCTCTAGTTTAGTTCTGTTGTTATGACGGTGTTGCTAAGTGGGTAGGTCCGCTTACCTCCATTATTAATAAGATAATCCCTCACAGACATCCCCACAGACTTGATCCAGGCAGTTCCTCAACTGAGGCTTCTGAGATGACTCTAGGCTGTGAAGGCTGACCAGCCGCTGACAGTAACATCAGGATTCCATTGTATAGGAAGCCAAGGCTCACAGACGTGACCTATCCAAGATCACCAAGCTGGGATGTAGGGTACTGGGGCCTGGGATACAACCCATGTTTCCCACACCCATGTCCAGAATTCAGGGCTTCTGCCAGGACCTGCAGCTCACCACAGCCTGGGTTCTAGCTTCTGGTGGGTGGGGCCTGTTTCCATCTGCTTCTGGCTGAGGCTTGTTCCTTCCTGTCTCTACCTTTCAAATCCAGTACCTCACTGGTGTTCTAGAGTGTCTCCTGGACTCATCTCTCACCTCATCTTTTTGTTGCTTCCACCACTTTTTTTTTTTTTTTGGTTTTTGAGACAGGGTCTCCCTTTAGTTCCAGCTGGCCTGGAGCTCACTCTGTAGACCAAGCTGGCCTTGAACTCACAGAGATCCACCTGCTCTGCCTCCCGAGTGCTGGGATTAAAGGCGCGTGCCACCACGTCCAGCCCACCACTCACTTCTATATTGGTTATTCTAACCATTTGCTTATAAGCCTTTCCCCTCTGTGTGGCTCTCTGAACACTTAAGTGTTTTAAAGTAGTTATGAGAGAGCAACTGGAGTATCCCCATTAAAAAGAAAGGATACAAGAGCCAGCAAGATGGCTCAGCAGTTGCTTGCCCTCAAGTCTGAGGACCCAAGTTCAATCCCCAGAACCAGAACCCAAGAAAAGGTGCAAGGACAGAAATGGATACACACATTGTTCTCTGATGTCCACTGGTGCACCTTGGCTAACTGTCTTCAACTGATCACTACCCATTGTAGGCATGAATCACAGTATTTTTTTTTTTTTTTTGGTCTTTTTCGAGACATTTCGAGACAGGGTCTCCCTGTAGCTCCAGCTGTCCTGGAACTCACTCTGTAGACCAGGCTGGCCTTGAACTCACAAAGATCCGCCTGCCTCTGCCTTCCAAGTGCTAGGATTAAAGGCGTGCGCCACCACGCCCGGCATGAATCAAACAGTATTATGAGTCAGGCTGGTGGCACATGCCCGTAATCCTAGCACTCGGGAGGCAGAGGCAGGACTGCCACAAGTTTGAGGCCAGCTAGGACTTCACAAAAACCTAAAGCAGGGCTGGAGAGATGGCTCAGTGGTTAAGGACACTGGCTGCTCTTGCAGCGGGTTCGGATCCCAGCACCCACTTGGCCGCTAACAACCTTCCCTAACTCCAGTTCCAGGGGATCCGACGCCCTCTTCTGGCCTCCGTGGGTACTGCACGACATGGGTGCACTTACACACATAACACTCATACATATAAATGAAATAAAAATAATTACAAATTAAAGTATTCCCACCGCTGTCCACCGGCCTTCGGCTAGGACCTGGGAAAGCAGTGGTCCAGCCCCAGGGTGCGGCCTCGGGGACCGTGGGAACGGCGCACGCACCCGGGGACCCGCTCGCGCCTGCGCACTGGCGGCCCTCTGGTCCGGAACCACCAGGCGCGGGACCTGGCTTTCTGAAGTTCCTGGCTTACTTCTCCCACGCGCAGACCCCAAGAGCTGGCGTCAGGAAGACCGTACGTACGGGGCGGGGCCGCGGGGAGGACGCGCTCATCCATTTCGGCCAACCGCGGCGAGGGGCGGTATTCTCGCGAGAGTTAGTAGGCAAAGCCTCGCCAGCCGCGCGCAGCTTCGGGCAGCTGCCCTTCCCAAGCCGGCGTCGGCGGCGTAGTGCGCACGCGCGGCCGCGGGTTTTCCCGGCTACCATCTGCAGGCGCTCGTCCACCCCAGTTCTTCCGCCGCCCTGTGCCATGGCGGGCTGTGCGGCGCGGGTTCCGCCCGGCTCCGAGGCGCGCCTCAGCCTCGCCACCTTCCTGCTGGGCGCCTCGGTGCTTGCGCTGCCGCTGCTCACGCGCGCCGGCCTACAGGGCCGCACCGGGCTGGCACTCTACGTGGCCGGGCTGAACGCGCTGCTGCTGCTCCTCTACCGGCCGCCGCGTTACCAGGTGCGGGCCGGGCGGGGCGGGACCGGGGTGTGGGGGACGGGACCGTGTAGACAGGGACCCAGTGGATGGGGACCAGGGGGACGGGACTGTGTAGACGGGGACTGAGTGGATGGGGATCCGGGGGGACGGGACCGTGCAGATGGGGACTGGGGGGGACGGGGACCGAGTGGATGGGGACCAGGGGGACGGGACCGGTTAGACGGGGATCGAGTGGATGGGAACCAGGGGGGACGGGACCGTGTAGACGGGGACCAGGGGGACGGGACCGTGTAGACGGGGGCCGAGTGGATGGGAACCAGGGGGACCGGACCGTGTAGACGGGGACCGAGTGGATGGGAACCAGGGGGACGGGACCGTGTAGACGGGGACCGAGTGGATGGGGACCCAATGGATGGGGACGGAATGGACGGGGACCGGGGGACGGGACTGTGTAGACAGGGACCGAATGGATAGGGACCAGGGGGACGGGACCGTGTAGACGGGGACCGAGTGGATGGGAACTAGGGGGACCGGACCGTGTAGACGGGGACCGAGTGGATGGGGACCGAGTGGATGGGGATCCGAGGGGACGGGACCGTGCAGATGGGGACTGGGGGACGGGGACCGAGTGGATGGGAACCACGGGGGACGGGACCGTGTGGATGGGACCGTGTAGACAGGGACCGAGTGGATGGGGACCTGGGGGACCGGACCGTGTAGACGGGAACTGAGTGGATGGGGACCAGGGGGACGGGACCGTGTAGACGGGGACCGAGAGGATGGGCACGGTGTCGACCAGAACGCGGACGTTGTAGACAGGGGCAGGGAACAAAGTAGTCGAGGACAGGGCCGAACGGGGCCAGTGGACAGGGATGGGGTGGCGGGAGGCTGGAGACTGAGTAGCCGGCAGGAGCTGGGCAGGCGGGGACATGTGGACCCGGACGAGTAGACAGGCATAGGCCGGGCTGATAGACCATAACTGGCCAGGAGGGCTGGGGAGACCTAGCTGGACTGAGTAGGGAGGGACCAGGCCAGTGGAGCGGGATAGACCCGGAGGAGGCAGCCAGGCAGGGAGGTCAAGATTCCAGGAAGGAGGAGGGGCTCTGCTGGATGCTGGGCGCTTGTGGCTGGGGTACCTGGGCACCCCACCCCACGAGTCCCCACAGCCACTGGAGGGACCCACCTCTCCTGGTGTGGGTGTTAATTACAGTTCTTGTCAATCAGCCGCTTTTGCAGATGCACGTGTGGTGGGAGCCTGCACCCACGAGTTTTTTATTCATGTCATGTCATGTAAGAGGTGGTGTCTTCTTAACCTGCTGTAGAGCCTGAGGTCAGAGTTCATCCAGGCTGTTGGTGCAGAGTTCTGAAATGTAATTACCAGAGTGACTGACTTGGAAGCATCAGTCAGTAAACTGGGCTTAACCATTTTCCCATAGGTCTGCTGTTAGTGATAATTACTGTCATGGCAGTTAAAGCTTACGTTATTAGGTGCTTTCCCTGGATAATCCTCAGTAACTGTTCTAAAACGCAGTTATTTCCATGATGTGACTCTGTAGTTTAAATAATCTGCCACAGCGTGTGTCCACGTGGAGGTGAGAACTGACTTAAATCCAGGCAGCTGGCTTCATCCTCTTAATCTCTGAGCAAATGGCCCCTGCCTGTCTGTGGCCTACTTATTCCAGGGCCGTCTGCAGTCTGGGTCTGGGTTCTGGGAACATCCAGTGACTGAACTGCTTTTGGGTGTGTTTCAGATAGCCATCCGGGCGTGCTTCCTGGGCTTTGTGTTTGGCTGCGGTGTTCTGCTGAGTTTCAGCCAGTCCTCTTGGAATCACTTTGGCTGGTAAGAAGCACTTGGGGATGGTGCTACTGAGGATGGACAGAACAGAGGGTCGGTGGGGCTTTCCCTCATCCTTGTCTGGGCTCTGGCGAGTGGAAGGCTGGTGGGGATTCCGAAGCAGCAGTCTCCTGTCCTCGGTAAATTCACACCTTTCAAATCCTGTAAGCCTGTGCCTGTTGGCAGAGTCTGTGGTAGACGGAAGCCAGTCTCCCAGGAACCCACCATCCGCGTTGACTAAAATGAAGGGCCCCTTCCTGAAGGGGGTGCAGGTCCTTGGTGATGGGAAGGGGCAGGCCTTCAGCTGGTCTTCCTAAGCCTTTTCCATCTCCGGTTTCTAATAGGTCACGTCTAGTGCATCCCCCACAGCAGTGTAGGACTTTCCCTACACTCTGATTTCAGTCCCTTGAGCCTTCTAGCCTCTGACCTGGATATGAACCATGGCTTCAAGGTAAAAGCTTCATCTCCTTTATCAGTATGCTGAGCCATCTAATCCTTTGCTGGAATTATTTTACTTTTGTTGAATTTTGTTTCCAACATGCATCACTACTTCGTTGACCCCCCCCCCTTTTCGTGTTAGAATGTAAAATTGTCATTTTAAAAGGATTAACGGGGCCATAATGCCTCCAGCTATGGAGATTTGTTTTGTTCTGTTCTGTCTGTGACATTCAAAAGCATAACAATTCCACTTAAGCCCACCTTCTACCCAGGCAGGTGACGATGGGACCTCGTTGCAGGGTTAGGAACGGTTGAGCAGACCCAGAGCTGTGCTTCTGACTTGGTTCTCTTGCACAGTTTTTTTTTTTCTTTCTGTCTTTCAATAGGTATGTGTGCTCGCTGTCGTTGTTCCACTATTCCGAATACTTAGTGACAGCTGTCAACAATCCTAAGAGTCTGTCCTTGGACTCCTTCCTCCTGAATCACAGTCTGGAATACACAGTGGCTGCTCTTTCTTCTTGGATAGAGTTCACACTTGAAAACCTCTTCTGGCCAGGTTAGTGTGCCCTACTTTCCTCTCTGTGGGAGAGAAGGTACCTTCCCTGCAGGCTGAGGAGAGTGACATTGCTTCACCTTTCAGGTCTACTCTCCCCTGAGTGACTCTCCCCAGCCCTCTGTCCTCACTAAGCTATTTATAAAGGATGGACTCTACTCACTGGAGACTTTAGCTTCTGGATTTTGAATCCAGGACATGTTGAATTTGATTCAGAACTTATATAATGCAGGGCACCAACTAAGACGAAGCCCTGCCAGTTTCTGGTTGTAATCTTAACTTTGCCATTCGACTGGAAGAGGCTTGGTCTGTACAGTTTTCTGTAATAGGAGAATTTCACAAGGTTCCGTTATAAAAAAAACTTGGGTGTCTAGAGCCGACTTTGCAATCAGACTTCCCATAACCAATGAAAAATATCTCCTGTGGTTCCTGGGACTAAGGCTGGGAACCCAGAGTCTTGCTTATTCATAACCTAGAGTGGACTGTGAGCGAGCCTGTGGCTGGGAGCTAGAGCCTCTTGGCTCAGGCTAGGAGAGCCACTTCACAACTGCCTTGTTGGCACTTGAGACAGACAATGAGAGAGGCGGGTGGGGTGTCTTCTCATCATTCAGTTTTAATGCCAAGGCAGACGGTAATTGCCTGCAGGATGTTTTCGGGTGTTTCTGTCTTTGGGGAAATGGGTTCCTTTTACACAGTGAGGGGAGAGGTCGTCAGCGCAGTGTCCCCACTCCATGTCCCTGATGTCTCTCTGCAGAACTGAAGCAGATAACCTGGCTAAGTGCCACAGGGCTGGCGATGGTGGTCTTTGGAGAATGCCTGAGGAAAGCCGCCATGTTTACCGCCGGCTCCAACTTCAACCATGTGGTGCAAAATGAAAAGTCAGACACCCATACTCTGGTGACAAGCGGGGTGTACGCTTGGTTCCGACACCCTTCCTACGTGGGGTGGTTTTACTGGAGTATTGGAACTCAGGTACAGTACAGAGGACATTGGCTTCCTGTTCTGTTGACTTTGCTGCATTTCTTTCTTTCTTTGGTGTTTTTGTTGTGTTGTTTTTAAGACAAGGTCTCCCTGTAGCCCCAGCTGGCCTGGAACTCTCTGTGTGGACCAGGCTGGCCTTGAACTCACAGAGATCTGCCTGCTTCTGCCTCCTGAGAATTGAGATTAAAGGTTCGTGCCACCACGCCCAACATTACCAACATTACATTTCTTTCTTTTTGGCATCCTGACATAGGGCATGCTATGTAATCCAAGCTGGCCTTGAACTTCCAATCCCCCACCTTGGCCTCCTAACTTTTTGTTTCTTAGATTGAATTACAATTGAGATACCATAAAATTCACCCTTTTTAAGTACATACTAAGGCTTTTTAGTGTGTTCACAGGTTGCTGTCTCTTTTCAAGTGTATTCCCTGGCATAGTTCAAGTACAAACTAATAAAAGCCAGAAGGTCTGATGAAGTTCTTAAAGTTGTTTTTTCTTTTTTGCTTTGAGGTAGGGTGTTATCTGCAGCCCTGCCTGGCCTTGTTTTCACTTACGTAGACCTCACAGAGACCTGCCTGCCTCTGTCTCCCGAGTGCTGTAGTTAAGCCAGGGCCAGCTTTTTTTTTAATGCATATGTCTATGTGTGCCGTTGGAGTGCCAGGGTCTGCAGAGGCGAGAGGGTCCTTAGAGCTGGAGTTACAGTTGTGAGCCGCCTGGTGTGGGTGTTAGGAGCTGTACTTGGGTCCTCTAGAAGAGCCCTGTGTGCTCTTAGCCACTGAGCCATCTCTTTAGCCTGAGTTTTTAGGGATAAAATCTGGACCCTGTAAAGCCATGGTGACTGTCGGTGCTGCCATCCCCTCTACTCTGCCCTTTTCTGCCTCTCTCCCTTAGATCTGGAGCACCTCAGGCAAGAGAAGACAGGCTTTGGGGGAGGGAGTGTTCTCGGCTACTCGGGCTCAGTGGGTTTTCATCAAAAAATAGGTCTACATGAGGCCAAGGTCCTGTTGGGTTAATGAGAGCACGAAGCTTTTCTCTGTCTCAGGATGCCGAGCAGACTTATTTCTTGACAGCTGTCTCTTGATTCTATACTTAGTCTTGGAACGGTTTGGCCAGAGAATGTAAATAGAGCTTTGAGAGCTCACCTGGGGCCCAGACATCCTATGGTGATGCATGCTCCATAGAGACTCTTGCAACCCCATAGTGGTGTAGTGGGGGAGACGACTCTGAGGATTTTCTTTAAAAATTTTCTGTTTCTGGGCTGGAGAGATAGCTCAGTGATTAAGAGTACTGGCTGGTCTTGCAGAGGCCTGGGGTTCAAGATTCCCAGCACCCACATGGCAGTTCCAGGGGACAGGAACCTCACACTCTCTTCTGACCTCCAAGGGCATTCTACAACACATGTGCACTTAGATACATGCAGGCAGTACACTTATGCACATAAAACAGGTCTCCCTGTAGCCTGGAACTCGCTATGTAGACCAGGCTGGCCTTGAGCTCACAGAGATCTGCCTGCCTCTGCCTCCAGAGTGCTGGGCTCAAAGGCGTGCGCCACCACAGCTGGCTCAAATACAATCTCTATATATTTTTTTGTCTTTGAAATGGGGTCTCTCTGTATCCCCAGCCATCCTGGAATTCACTGTGTAGACCAGGCTGGCCTTGAACTCACAGAAATCCTCCTGCCTCCCGAGTGCTGGGATTAAAGGGGTGCACCACCACACCCAGCTCAAATTAAATGTTTTTAAAAATATATTTCTGGCCGGGCCTGGTGGTGTACACCTTTAATCCCAGCACTCCGGAGGCAGAGGCAGGTGGATTTCTGTGAGTTCAAGGCCAGCCTGGTCTACAGAGTAAGCTCCAGGCCAGCTGGGACTAAAAGGGAGACCCTATCTCAAAAATGCCCNACACACACACACACACACACACATATATATATATATATATATAATATATATATATATATATGCTCCTATTCTTGTGTGATTTACATGAAATGTTCCTTGTGTAGTTGTTTTTGTCCAACATTTTTGTGCATCATTATAATAATCTCACCAAAAGTTAGCTGGTTAGATTATAATCACATGTGCCTTTAGAATATATTGCGGGCAATTACACCCATACACATTAAAAATAAAAATAATAAAGAAAATATTTTAACATTTATTATTAGGGATAGTTTAAAGTCACCATAAATATTTAAAGTTTACAGATAGTATGACTTTATTCATGAAAATAAATATCGCTGGCGTGTGTGGCATATGCCTTTAATCTAGCACGTTGAGGTGAAGCGCAGGGCGGATCTTGTGAGTTCAAAAGGCCAGGCCTGGTCACAAGAGTGAGTCTCAGGGCAGCTGGGCGCTTAAGGGACAGGGGAGACCCTGTCTTCGAAAAGCGCCAAAAAAAAAAAAAAAAAAAAGAAGAAGCAAGAAGAAGAAGAAAAATTATAAATAGCTACCAGCTAATGCTCTGTATTGCTTTACAAGAAACCGAAACAAGGCATATACTGAATCTTTTTTCTTCCCTCCCTCCTTCCCTCCTCCATCCCTTTTCTTCTGCAACATGCGGTCCAGGCTTGTCCTCACACTCCAGATCCTCTTTACTTTTCAGCCTCCTGAATGCCAGTAGAAATGAAGGTGTTGCGCCCAGCAGGCCTGGCAATAATCTTTAAACTTTTCTTTGAAAGTAATCTTAAACTTTTACCTCATATTTTAGTCTTTTCACTGTCTCCTAAGTGGTATCAATATATCCTAATAGATGAAACTGTGTATATTAACAAGAATTTTAAAATAATTGTATTAACCATTTTACAAACCAAGATAGGAAACAAACGAAGAAAATAAGCGAATTTATACATTTGCATTTTTTTCAAGAAACATATTGCATACATCTTCATTAAATGCACAATAAAGGAATGATGTTCCATTAACAGGCAGCCACAAAATCCTTAGGGCTGAAGCGATTAATGGTTTTTCATTCAAATAAAGATTTTAGCATCTGGTAAAATTTCTAGATTAGGTTAGAAGAAATGTGAAGGCGAATTTGCGCGCCATTGTCTTTATTTTCTAAGATAAAAATGAGCCTACCGCCTGACCCAGACATACCACTCCTCATGTATCAACCCATAAGACTCATCCCTACTGCAAAGTTACATGCACAATTATGTTTAATGCAGCTCTCTTTCACAACAGCAATGGAGCTGGAACCAACCAAATGCCCCTCAACAGATGAGTGGATAACACAAACATGTGGTACATCTTACACAATGGTGTTCTATTCAGCTGTAAAGAAAAGTGACATCATTTGAACTCTGCCAGGTATACATTGGATGCGAACTTGCTTAAGGCCACTTGTACTCCGGCTAAAATTAAGTTATATACATGATGCTCATCCAGTATCACTTTCACTTAGTGTTCATCCGCCCTCAAATGACAAAATCAGACAGAGGACCACCCCATGGTAATTCTCTCATTTAGTAATTGAAATAGCTTAGCACGCAAATTACCTAGTTATAAGGCAAGCTGAGCAATGTATACTTTGTTATTATGTCCTTTCTATCTGATGAAAGCAGCTGTGCTGTTATATAATGTGACTCTCATTATATGCGGCCCCTAAGAATCTAAATCTTACCATTTATTTTTCAGGACATGGTAATTTAACATATATGCTGTGGAAGGTCATGTATTTCATTATTTTTAGAGTTAATATAAAATCTAAAAGGAAAAATGTGAATTTCCTAAACATATTTCAGAAATAACTTACAGTTTATTCCCCAGAAGACTTAATTTCTGGTACATATTTGACTGTTTATGTAGGCATATTTTTGAGCAACACAAATGGGAGGGAACCACAACTTCATAGGGACTGGGTCAAAGAGTGGATTGATATAGTTAAATTGTGCCCAAAGCAATAAACCTCTGCCGAGAGAAAAACTCTTTTAAAAAATCTGAGAGAAAACGATCTTACCAGGACATTCGTATGGCAGAATGCATTGAGTTGGGGGTAGACGGTTGCGGGGAAGGGAAAGGGAATATACTGAATTGGAAAATGATCTACAAAATGCACAAACCATCAAAAAAAAAAAAAAAAAAAAAAAAATATTTATATTAAAACTTTTTAAAATTTAAAAAAAAAAAAAAAAAAAAAAAAAAAAAAAAAAAAAAAAGTCACATTTTTTCTTTCTATGGGTTAAACTGATCCCTTAAAGGATATTCTAGTTTTAGGATGTTTTCCTTCTTCATAGTCTGACCACATATTTCCCTATAGGCAATCGCATTAGAATCTGAACTGCTTAGTGTATCACAAAGCCCCTTTACAACCTGGATTCAGCTTACGGTTTCGCTCTCATTTCTCCTCACTCCAAGTTCCCAGCCTTCTTCCAGAACATTCCTTGAAAGATGTGGTATTTTGTTACAGGGCTTCATTTAGGGGTTAGTTTTCCTTTTGTTGAAAACACCATTTTCTCTTCATGGAAGACGGTTGGAAAGAATATAAGAAGACCATAAGCACAGCCATTAAGACAGGAGGCGGGCCAGGAAATGCTATCTTCTGGCATTACACAGCCACTGCAATCCCAAACTCTGTGGTTACTTGAATGGCCTGGCCCTGGCAGCAGTGAGCCTTGGATGGGGGGAGGGCCTACTGCTACTGGTAAGGTTCTGGGAGAGGACGACACATTGCCTTCCATTGTGCACCCACTAGGGAGCCTCTCATGCTCCACTGGATAGCTCCAAACCCAGGGTTCTAATAGATGGCCCTGGTTAAACCCAGTGGGCTCCACAAACAATTTAGGAAAGACAGGAGTATGCGGAAATGATATTTATAGTGAAGCAAATGCAGGATAACAGGCAATGGAGAGGGGAGATAAAAGAGGCAGGCTAGGAAGGAGAATAAAATCTATGCACTTTACTACCATGTAATGAAAATTGCCAAATAAAGAAATTTAATTAATAAAAAAGAGCGAACCCCACTCCTTTTCTCCATGACCATGCAAATTCCAACTCGTCCTCCCACTCAAAGTGTCTCCCTTTGGCAACATTTCTGTAAAGCCCTCTGGCAAAATTAGCCCCATCTGTATTCCTCTGTAGCCTCATGCAAACTTCTACTATAGTCTTCATTACTCCTAAATTCAAATAATCAAGTGTGTGTACCTGAATTATGAATGTCTAGAAGTTAGAAACTGTCTTCCTCACTATTGTCCAGTGCAGCAATATAGGGCTGACTTGAAAAGATACTTGCTGAAAGACTGAAGATGTTGGATATTCACTGATTTGTTCAACATTTAAAAATACATGCTATGCTAAGTAATTGATGGAGAAATAGTAAAATGATGGTAACACCAGTCTGAGGTTTAGACTGGAGTGGAAACGACATGAGCAAATGACTTCAATACAGAGGGACAGAAACTTGCTCTGTTCAATATTCGAAGGCTAGACATACAAATATTTGTGTTCACAAAATATATTTTAAACTGTCTCAGATGTCTTTCTTGTCATCAAAGTCAGAGCTGCAAGATCTCCGGGCTTTTAACCTAGGTATGCCATCTTTGTTATTGATGACTCAATTTCCACTGATTTTTGTGTTTAAAAGGCCAGAACCGCCTGAGAACAGTATTTTTCTTTTTCTCTCTCTGATGCTGATATTCAAGAAAACCTTTCTGTCCTCAATCTCCCAGGTATCAGCGTCCTTCCAGTTGATCTGACCTATAACATAACCCCCCTGCTTCTCTGACTTTACCTCCTTGATACTATATGTGAACTAGAAAAGCCTATCTGCCTTACCCGGGTAGTAAAGGCCAATGCTACTGTGTAAGTCAGGTGAGGACCAAGGAAGTCCTTCCTGATGTGATGTCATGGGAACTCTGTCTTAATGGCAGCCTTCCCCCAAATCCATAATCCTAGCTTAACCATGAGCAAACATTCTAAGTGACACTACAAAATAAACTGTATTATCCTCAAAGTCATTAAGGCCATAAAAATCAAGGAAAGGGTTACGAAACTATCACAGCCAGAGGAGATTATGGAGGCCTGGGGACTAAATGCAGTGTGGTGCCCTGAATGGGATTCTGACACAGAAGACAGTCATGAAGGTGAAAATAGGTGAAACCCAAATAAAGTTATAGTGTAATTATTAGAATGGTATCCAGTCTTATTTTGTAGAAAGGTAGATATACTATGATTGTAAAGTATGTTAATATTAGAAGAGGTACTGTACTGTCTCTATAACTCTAAACATATTTCAAAGTGATGAATTAAAAAATTACAACCATAAACTGAAAACTATGTGTTATTTTGGGTTCTGAACTCCAAAATATACCTCCATCGAGCTACTTCATAGCCACTTTGGGCAGGGGAAAGCTGGGCAGTCCCCTTTCCCCTGCAGGGAAGTCTGCATTTACATTGTTACGTTTCATCAGCGGGATGATAAGCCCCTTCCTAATAGACAACTGCTCTGAAAAGTGATGGTGAGGATTTTTTGAATCATGTTCGGCCAGTTAATGCATGGGTCAAAACGTGAGAGACATATAAGGGAAAGGTACATCTAATGAGTAACAGAAGTCTCTTAAGGATTGGTCTACTAGACCAAGTGTGCAGCAGCACTGCTCTCCAGGCAAAAAGCTGAGCTAAGATGGGTGAAATGAGAATAACACGAGTGAAGTGATGACAGTCATATTTTTTAACAGGTATAATGATAAAACCCCCACCTTTTATTGCTCTAGCTAACAATAGGATTCTTAGGGGCACAGTGTCCTAGGAGCTGCAGCTGCTCAGGCAGGGCATGTGGGCCAGGCTCACTGCTGGCTGGTAACAAGACCTAGAGCACAGCAAGGTCAGCAATGGCTGCAGCCTCTACCTGTGGCTGTTCCTGCAGCTATTGCCTGGCCCTACACCTGAGGACTTAAAAGTGACTCTGGTAAGAGGTATCATTACTTGTTTCCCCTGGCCCCGGAGGAAGATGTGAAAACATCAGCAGAACCACCAAAAGTCAACTGCATCCCCTGAGCATGAAAAATAAAATACTCAAACCGTCTGTCTCCTTGAGCAGAAGTGAAAAATGGTTTCCTTCAATACTGACTTCCTTGCAGTGATGAATTTCAAATTATCAAGTTAACTTTTGGCTTCTGTTTGCCGTGCAGTATTAAGTAACACATTATGTAGGACAGAGTTGATTTAGAGATAGGAAAATAGTAGGAACCAGCATAATTGAAATTATGACCCCCTCCAATGGGCATGTGATTGCCTCCTGTGAACCCAGAGCTGTGGTCCCATCCTGTGAACCTGGAGCTGTGGCCCCTCCTGTGAGCCTGAGCTCGTGCGTTGTCCTTCCCTTTGGCCTTGCGTTGCTTTTGGTCCCCTCCTGTGAGCTGAAACTATGGCTCCCTTCCTTTGAGGTGGAGCTGTTGACCCCTCCATGAGCTACAGTTGTGATCCTCACCCTATCAGCTGGATCTGTGGTCCCCCTTTCCCTTCTTGCTGACCACGAGCGTTCCACACTTTCCTCTGCGGACTTGGCAGTTGTGCGAGGACTTCCCAATGTCATAAGCCAGCGCAGTGTCAGCCCCTATCTCTTAAGTGGGGCCTGCATTCTTCACTAATCCCTTCCCTTGAGGTCAGAGGTTGTTCATGTCAGTGGCCTTACCTCAGTAGTGAGCTTATGCTGGAGACAAAGACAATGAGGTGAGCTCAGATATGCTTCGTAGTGTCATCTTGACACAACTGGGTAGAAGGAACCTCAAATTGGGCATTTCTTCCATTAGATTGTCATGTGGCCATGTCTGTGAGAAAATGTCTTGACTGATGATGCATGTGGGAGGGCCCACTGAGGGCAGTGCCACACCTAAGCAGGTGTTCTGTATTATATAAAAAAAAAAAAAGCAAGCTGAGCATGGGCCAGGGGCACAGCCAGTAAGCAGCCGTTCCTCCCACAGGCCTTGTGCTATCGGGCTCCTACTCCTCCAGGTTCCTGTCCTGAAGTCTCCAACCTTAGGCTCCCTTACTGCATGAACTGGACCTGGGAGATGTGAGCCAAATAAACTCTTTTCTCCACAAGTTGGTTTTTGTTAGTGTTTTGTCACAGCAGTGTAAGACAAACTAGAACAGGAAGTTTCTGTCATTTGTCATTCTAGTCTTGGGAGGATGGATTGTTCAACTAATGGACCTTACCCATTCTCTCTTGGACCAGCGACAGCTATGGTGTTAACAAACTCCCACATGTTGTTTCTGGGCACCCTGGCCTTTGATTGGTTGGACCTTTCTATTTCCACGGCAAGCAAGATGTTTTTATTTTTCTACTACTGTTCTAATGTCACAGGTATCTTTTACCTTGTGCTCCTACCAAAAAATGTAAAATACATAACTGAACTTCTAGAGATAAAACCCATAGTGTGTGAAGTTAAAAATAAAACAGTAGCTGGGCATGGTGGCACATAGCCTCATTTAATCCCAGCTACTTGAGAGGCAGAGGCAGGCAGATCTCTGTGAGTTCACAGTGAGCCAGCCCTGGATCTTACAAAAGTGAGTTTCAGGCCATCTCTGCGGACCTATTAGCGAGACCCTGTCTTCATAAAATAGCAGAAAACAATAATTACAAACAATACAATAAAAAGAATCAATGAAAAAAAAACTCAACTTTGTCTCACTAAAACACTAAGGTATAGTAATACATACAGTCTACTCACTGAGTTTTCTAGATGACATCTGGCTATGCAACCCCAAATTATTTTTGTTCTACCCAACGCAAGACTATATGCGAAACCAATTGATGGAACTTCGGAGCCAAATTTATCTATGAGAAAAGGACTTTGCAGAAAATAGTAATTTCTTCAAAGGGGAAATGTAAATATAACCAGCATATTAAACACACAGTACTCCAGATACAGGGGAGTGGGTCTTACTCCATGGTCTTTAAATTCCTTTAAAATCTAAAAATGATAGAGGACCCTCAAGGAACTCTTCTTCACACTGACGACAGCTGGGGAATAATAACAGGTGACATACACCTGTTATCCCAAAATTCAGCAGTACAGGCAGGAGGATGCCAAGTTTGAGCCGTTTAGCGCATCGGTTTCTTAAAAAAAAAAAGAAAAAGAAAAGACAAGACTAAGAAAGAAATTAATAAGACAAAGAAAGAAAGGATTAAGAAAGAAAAAGAGAATAAACGCTCTAAGCATTTTGTAATTTTTCTTACTTGATTGCTCATATCTGTTTTGGCATTTTAATTAATCTCATGCTATTGTGTTTGAGTTTGAAGAAAATTGATATAAAATATGTGTCCCTCTCAGGCATCAACAATGAACAAATGGAAGCATTTCTATGTAGGCTTTCAGCAGATGGACTGTAGCTATATACTCTTTTCTACTGCAATGAAACAAGTGGTAGTCTCCTGAAAGTGGTTGTGCCAGGGAGTCTGAGGTTATCGCAGGGAACTCTTGCTATTCCGAAATCTCTGTTAGTCTAACTTACACTCTCAGTGATGAAATCTATTAGTCTAATTTATACTTTCAATGACTATTTCTTCCTGTATAGTTATTTCCTTATCTTCCAAATAATCATACAATGATTATTTGGAAGATAAGGATTCAATAAGTTATTCAGCTTTTTCACATGTTAGCAATTCATTACACACAAAATACCTCACTCCCTTCTATCACCACCAATCTCATCAAAATATCTTTGGAAAAGTATTCCTAAACTCACAACTTGATCAAATCAAGTCTTTCCCAGCCTTTTTTTAAATTCCTCAATTTTTTTTGAGAGCTCCAATTTATCGACTGGCCAACAAATTTTCTTGGTTTACTTTCCATGAATTGAATTGTCTTATCCACAGACGGAAGATCTTCACTTTTTTTTTCTCATTTTTATGACGGAAAGGTGCACTCAAATATGTCCCCAAGTTCCAATAATCATAGTTTATATTCTTTCAAATAAAATCTGAGTTCCCGGAAACAATGCAGCTCCTTCAGTTTGTAATTCATCTGCCCATGACCTCCTTCCTGACATAAGCATGGTAGTTAGGATGCAGTGGAAATCATGCCAACATTCCACCAAGTACTCAGAATATTAACAAGACGTCTATTATCCTGCGAACAGTAGAGATTTTCAATACACATAACCTTTTAGATCTTCATTCTAAGAACTAATGTTGAGTTGGAACAAACTTTTTAAAAAGTTTTACAATTGATTTGGTGGTACAAGTACTTCTCAAATTGCTCAGACAGTAGTCTGCTGTTGACTTGATTCATGGTGGATGGCCAACCATTTTACCTGCTAATGCTTTTGCACCACTACCACATATGCCAAGAGCCAACACAACTGAAAGGGAAGGAACGTTTTAGGATTTGTATGAATATTGTATATTCAGTGGTGACGCAGGACAGATCACAGGATTCTACTTCCTTTTCTAGACTGAGAGGGACCTTGCCTGAGGAGAATCTACAAATCTGAAGCTGAGGCTTTTAGCAGTGGTCACTCAGGCCACAGTTTGGAAAGGCTCAACAATGGACTGATAAATATAGGAATGTTTCAAATCTGTATCACAGAGGAAAGGAATGAATAAGAATTCAAAATACCACAGTGTATGAAGTAAGCCCACTTTGGATGGCTGAGTTAAGGAAAAGAGGTAAGGCCATGAGATCAGGCATGTGCAAACCTCTCTTCCATTCTGCAAAGCCAGCCACTGTGAAGCAGGGCTTCTTACTTAGGGGCGGGTGAAATCCTGAGAGATCCACTGCAGACAACCATTCCAGATTCTTCTGTTTTGTGGTTGTTCTTACAGTGCTAGACAAAAAGAACCACACAATCTTAGGTGTATAACAGGGCCCTGCGAATGCATGCTAGGTAAGTGAGCTACATCTGAGCTACATTTCCAGGGCCCAATTCTTTAATTTAAAAAAGGACAGTGATTTCTCTCAAAATTGGTCATTTTTCTAATTAATCTGTCAATTATTAACAAAACTGAGTTTACTTGTGATTAAGTAATGTAACTTTTAAAGCTGAACCACTCTTTCAACCATTTTCAAAATAGCATGTGTGGGTGTGTTTGGTGTTGTTTGTGTGTGTGTGTGTGTGTCTGTGTGCTGTGTTTTTCCCCCCTTCTTCTCAAGGCCAGCTTTAGACCACCACAATTTAAAAACTCCCAAAATTGAAGAGAAATTAGATTTCTCACTTTGTGTTATAATTCCTGATTGACAGAAACTAATTGCAGTATATCTTGATCAGTATATACAGTAGCATTAATGCTAAAGCTCTTCTTATTTGCTGAATACAGAAACAGAATTGAATTTTGGCACTAGCATTTTGATGGGGAGGGTTTAACAGTCCTATTCATAGTCTACAGCAGTCTGAGGCTGTTTGATAAAACAAGCCGTGGCTACTTAATAACTGCCTCATAAAATGCTTCAATATTTAAGCAGGAAAGAGAATCTCAAGGCAAAGACCTTTTGAAAACACACTTTCTTGCCAGACTCTGGATGCTAAGTAAACATCCGTCCGTGTTCAGCAAGGAAACTTTGCAGCTGCAGCATTTGTGACCAAAATAACAAGATGGTACTCTCCAAGAAGAAGATAAATGATAGTTTCAAAGTTTTCTGTATCAAAAGTAAAACAAATTTCCTAATTTGGAGTTTATGTAGTAAGAGCACTTTCACACCTCAAGGTCTATCTTTAGTCATTGTAGAAGTACCTTGACGTTTTACAATTTTCAAACGGTGTTGTTGCATGCAGGTGTACCTCAGGAGTCCCGTTTTCTGCTTTGTTACTCTGTTTATAAACTGCAGATTCATTTTCTGTGTAAGCACGTCTTCCTCATTTAGCTTCTGTTTCTAAATTTATTTTGTATATTGCTTAACTCAAGCTTCAAATTCTAGATGAACTTAAAAGTCTAGCAGTTATTGAAATTGGGGAGCTGTCCCTTTGAAGCACATTAACTAGAGATTAAAAAATTAAAACTATGTGCCCAACAATATTATACCAGTTTCATAGTTCTTAAAGTATACCTCTCTATTTTAATGTGGATTAGATCTAAATCTCCCCAAAGGCACGGTCTTCTCTATCAATGATACTGCATATAAAACAAGAACCCTGCTTTGATTTGTGTAGCCTTGCTAACCACTGAGTATAAACATACCAGCCCATTAGGATTCAGTATACAACATAGCTGAGCTAGTGTTCCCACCAGGCAGCAGGGGGAAAAAATAATAAAGTACAAGAAACCAAAAATCCCTCTTGGTTTTAAAGTTGGCCCCATTCTCTTATCTGTTTCTGTGGAGGTGTCACAATTGCCCAGATAAAACATTTGAGAGTATGTCAGCATTAATTAATGTAACATGACCTGATCATTTCCACAGTTAAGAATAAAGAAGTTTGCATTCTTTAAATCCGAAGCTCAACCTGGAGATTATGCTAAATTGCTTCATTCACAGTCCACACTCTTCTGCTCATGTCAGAGGGACAGCATTTGTCCCCTCTAGTGATAAACAAATTATACATGAAATCAATTCCACTTCACAATCCTTTTCCCTATTGGGTGTTATCTTCCCTTCCCTGCTCCCAAAAAAAAAAAAAATATATATATATATATATATATATTTCTGATACATACTACATACGGCCAAATTGTAATCATATTCCCTAGAACAAATGGATTATATTTGAATAATATATTTGCCTTGAGTGCTTGCTTACTATACTTAAGTGCTAAAGGGTTTTTGGTACCTTCGAGACAATATATATGTTTTACATTGTGTACTGGTGTGTGTGTGTGTGTGTATATACTTTTTTGTCTTACTCTGCACTGTGGGATGATGCTCGTGGTATGCTAAAACTGATTTCCCAGCTCAGTAGCAGGTGCCACTGT
This sequence comes from Rhizomys pruinosus, assembly GCA_009823505.1. Taxonomy (NCBI): domain Eukaryota; kingdom Metazoa; phylum Chordata; class Mammalia; order Rodentia; family Spalacidae; genus Rhizomys; species Rhizomys pruinosus. The sequence continues at coordinate 43,723 of VZQC01011725.1, forward strand.
GATTAATTAGGAAACCTGCTGTCAGGGATACCTAGAAAGTTGCATACATCTGCCAGATGCGATGGCACAGGCTCTGGGGTTGCCAACTAGGCCTCTCCTGGCACTCAGCGCTGGGAAAGTGTGGCAGTAAAGGCTTGTGGACACAAGGTCGGATGCTCTAGTGCAGTGCTGGGGGCACAGCAGGTGCAGCGAGCAGTGCAGATGGAGGCAGCGTGTGTGCCTGGCTCACTAGATGGGGTGTCAGCCTCAGAAGGACAACGTCCATGTGGGGTGGGTTCTGGTACCTTCCACAGCAGCATGTGAAGTTCCTGAGGAGCTGGGGAGGCTTTCGGCTTTGAGGAACTCTGGCTGGGGGACTGTCGGGGAGACTGACAAGAAGAGCCCCTGTGAGAGAAAAATGAGTGGATGGAGCCTGGGGGAGGAGCTCTAGGAGGCTGGCCAAGCATAGCTTTTCTGAGCTTTGGACACTAGAGTTTTTTGAGCAGAGTTATCTGTAGGAAAAAAAATGTTTTTGGAAGCTCACTTGGTAGCCTCTGGCTCCTGTGACCTTGGGAGGAGACACAGGGGTCCAAGGTAAGCAAGTGTGTATGGGAGGGGCATGGGATGAACCCCATCAGAGAATTCACACCTGAGAACAGGACGGGGCCAGTGCCATCCTCGCTTGAACCTAAGAAAGGTCTTTCAGTCTAACTTTGAAGTCTCTCCCAACTAAGAGGAATTACAGAAGTATGCATAGAAAGCTGCTGGGTCATTCTGGTGGGTGCTAAGCTCTCAAAAAGCCTCACCTCAGTCAAGAAGCTCCTGGGCTTGTGGGGAGAAGGTGTTTGAGCAGCGGGCCTCTCTGACTGATCATTTCGTCCTTCCTCTGTCAGGTGATGCTGTGTAACCCCATCTGTGGCGTTGTATACGCCCTGACAGTGTGGCGTTTCTTCCGTGATCGAACAGAAGAAGAAGAAATTTCACTAATTCACTTTTTCGGAGAGGAGTATTTGGAGTATAAAAGGAGGGTGCCCACAGGCCTGCCTTTCATAAAGGGCGTCAAGGTGGAACTATGATGGGCGGGGACCGTGGAACCATGGGGTCTCTGACCCTGTGTAGCCTGGGACAAAGCTGCTTCCTATTGGCCACTACAGAGTGATTTTCTTAGTCATCTTCTATATCTTCACTCTTTGGAAGTGTCACTCAAGATCAAATGGTCAGAAGGCCTTGGGACCAAAGGACTCACTGGAGCAGGCTGTTCTTGTGCTGAATCAAAGTGGGACACAGCAACAGTGAACATGAAACACATCGCAGCAATCTTCATCAGCACCCCTTCCAAAGTGACCCTGGAGACCCCAGGTCACAGTCCAGTACCCTGAGGCCAGAGTGTGTTTGCACCATCACCATGGCTGCTCGGGAGAGGTGGACAGTGCCCTCTATAGTGCTTCTGCCACAGAAAGTATAGGCAGAGTTGCCAGAGTCAGCATTAAAATTGTATCAAAAACCTTTAACACAACAGCACAGCTTTAACCTCTTTAGTTTGTCCTTAAGTGCATGAACATCTGTATTCTAAAGATACCTCTGCTACATTTTGGCTTTTCATACATTTAATCCTAGTTACACATCTATTTCTTATAAGTAGCAGCATAAATTCAGAGACCTTCCCCACCTTGGAGTTTCCAGCTCCAGGTTTTATTTGGCAAAAAGTAAGCATAGACCCTTGAAATGGTTTAGCTGTGTGGATTTTTTTTGGTCTTTTTGAGACAGGGTCTCCACGTAGCCCCAGCTGTCCTAGAACTCACTCTGTAGACCAGGCTGGCCTTGAACAGAGATCCACCTGCCTCTGTCTCCCAAGTGTTGGGGTTAAAGGTGTGCACCACCATGCCCAGTGGCTCCGTGGATTTATGTAGCTGTGGCATATAGGCCTGAGGGTCTCCTGGACCCTGGGGTCTGCTCTTTGTTGTTCAGGCAGTGCTTACCAAGTGTCTCAATGGAATTGTATCAGATGTATTTTCTTTGTTCTCTCCAAATCTGTCCTCCAAGTGCTGTTCTGAGCTGTAGAAAAAAAAGTTCTCATCACACACAACTGCAGATGCAGGCAGATAGACTACAGAAGAAGGTTCTGTCTCACCACACACAACTGCAGATGCAGGGAGACAGACTATAGAAAAAGGTTCTGTCTCACCACACACAACTGCAGATGCAGGCAGACAGACTATAGAAGAAGGTTCTGTCTCACCACACACAACTGCAGATGCAGGGAGACAGACTATAGAAAAAGGTTCTGTCTCATCACACACAACTGCAGATGCAGGCAAATAGACTATAGAAGAAGGTTCTGTCCCATCACACACAACTGCAGATGCAGACACATTGACTCTTGAAAATAGTCTTCAGTAGAGCAGGTTATCCCGGCTGGAGTCCTGTTTGCATTTTTCTGTAGGTTTGGGGAGAGCCTTGGCTTTTTCTGTGTCAGACATAAAAGCTTTAAGAGATGAGGTCTCTTGTCTATCCCTGGCCTGGGTGAGACCTCCAGACTCCATGTTTGGTTTTTGTTTTGTTCTTAACATGCAGACAAGAGGGATGACATAATGAAATTGTACAGTATGCAAACTATAGAAATTGGCTTCTATTTGGTTAACTGCAGATACCTAATCAGATTTTGTCAGCTCAGAAATACTACTTTCTAGGTGTTTTAATTTTTTTTCTTATATATATACCAAAGAGGCTTACGGGTTTGCCAGTTAACCAGTGTGAGGCTGGTTGGTTTGGGAGCTGTCAGCCTTGAGGACTTGGGAAGGGCTTTGCAGAGCGGTATAGAGGCCACAGCCTTTGTCAGCACTGCTCAGGAGTAAGTTGTGGGACATCTCGCTTGGTTTTGAATCAGTGCTCAGTCTCTAGACCACACACCTCCTGGCTGGGACTGCTTGCCAGGTCTGCAAACAGAAAGGATTTTGGCAGTAGTTCAGCTCTGGGGCAAAGTTCTTATTGCATCTAAGCAGGGCTGGCTCTAGCCTCCATTCCCCCTGAGGGCCATGAACTTGTCTTTTTGATGGATGGAGAGCAGTTAATGACAGCCCTTGGCATTGCGGGTGGTAAGATGATGTTGGCATTTGATGTCACCCTCCTGTTTGCCAGAGGCCAGAAAGCTCAGCCTCTGGCCATGCCAGGCATGAATGTCCAGGCCTTGGGTCTCTTGGTGAGATGCTAACCCAGGAGAATGGTTATCTTCTGCTTTAAGAAAATTAAAAAATAATTAATTAAAAAAATATATAACTGAAAGATGGTGGGACCACCTTTTTTATACGTCCAGGGTGGAGCCAGTCCCAAGGAGTAGCAGGAACTCCTGAGGGGCAGGATTTGACAAGTGATGGCTTCTCCTGCTGCTGTGGTCTGGAGATTATCCTTAACTATAAATAAAGCAGTGACGGGATCTGTTAGTGAGGTGAAGGACTCCAAGTGCTTGCCGGAAGGGCCACCTGTCCTCAGACTCAAGAACTGTCAGGAGACCAAGTCTTCTAATTGCAAGTTTTAAAATGAAGTCGGTCATGGTGGCACATGCCTGTAATCCCAGCACTTGGGAGGCAGAGGCAGGCGGATCTCTTGTGAGTTCAAGACCAGCCTGGTCTGCATAGCAAGTTCCAGGCCAGCTGGAGCTACAGGCCAAAAAAGAAAAAATAAGTGAACCTCCTGGCAGGATGGAAAACAAATGGCAGAGCCCCTGGCGCTCTGCCCAGTGGGAGCTGCTGCTTGTACACTGTTAATTCCCCTACTTAGTTGCTAACTTTGGAGGAGAGGACTTGGTGTCTCAGGGAAACCCTCCTTAGTGTTGAGTCCCTGAGATCCCAGCCGCAGCTCCTGGGTCGCCTCCTCACAACAGCCCCAGCGAGCAGCCCGCCCCTCCTCTGCACTTTCTCACTGCCTTAGATAGCTTGCTTCCGCAGGGGCTGCAGGGCAAAAGCCCTCAGCCTTTCTGATGCTGTGAGCAGCGGCTGGCTCTGTGAGAGGCTTTGGGGCTGGCTCTTCCTGGGCTTGGCCAGCTCCCATCCTCAGTGGAGGCAGCCAGTCTGACCCGTCAGGAGGAGAGGGAGTCAGAGTACTCTTTTTACATACAGAAATGTTTATTTAAATATATTAAACTGAATTTTCTTTCACAGATACTGATTATTCTTTCTAATTCTTAAATAAAACTGTACTTGGTTTCACTATGAACAAGTGTGATTATGTGGGACGTAGGCATGCCAGGTGCCAGGGTGCTTGGAGGGAAGCTTCCCAGGCGCAGCGTCAGCTGGGCGGTACCTCTCTGCTGCCTGGAGAACTGCCACCAGCAGTTTGTAGTCTGTTCCTTCTGCCCTCTTGAGACAGCAGTGCAGGGCATCAGTATGATCGCTGGCTTTCCCATATGCCAGACTTTTTTTAATCTTTTTTTTTTTTTTCTTTTTTTCTGTATGTGTATGAATGTACTGTCTGCATGCAGGTCTGTGCACCCGTGTCGTGCAATGCCACGGAGGTCAGAAGAGGGCGTCGATTCCCCTGGAACTGGAGTTCTCCTGGAATTGGAGTTTCAGACGGCTCTTGGCCGCCATGTGGGTGCTGGGGATCGAACCCAGGTCCTCTGCAAGAGCGGTCGGCGCTCTTAACCGCTAGGCCATCTCTCCAGCCCCGCCAGATTCTTATAAAGGCAACATTTTCCATTTAAATCATTGGATCAAGGGCTGGTTAAGAGTATATACCGCTTGCCGGGCGTGGTGGCGCACGCCTTTAATCCTAGCACTTGGGAGGCAGAGGCAGGCGGATCTTTGTGAGTTCAAAGCCAGCCTGGTCTACAGAGTGAGTTCCAGGCCAGCTGGGGCTACAGGGAGACCCTGTCTCGAAAAGACCCAAAAAAAAAAAAAAAATATATATATATATATATACCGCTTTTGTAGAGAACTCAGCTTCCCGGCACCCACATCAACTGCCTGTAACTACAGTTCCAGGGAATCGGATACCCTCTGGCCTTCTGAGGTGCCTGCACGCACGGTTCACACAAACTCAGCCTCACATAGAAGTTTAGCAAATTATCCACAGACCCCTGAATCAAGCTGGATATTGTCTTAAAAATCTGACCATCTGGGCATCACCAGCTGTCCTGGAACTCAGAGTTCCAAAGTGCTGAGACTAAAGGCATGTACCACCAAGCCTGGCTTAGCTTAGATGTTATAAAAGCATTAAGTTCCTGTTAAAATGGCTACTGTGTAGACTAGAAGTAAGAGAAATGTGGTTACTTCACTGCTTCCCTGCTGTTTGGGGAAGCAATGACGTGGTCATGTGACTCCTGCACAGGACTACCCAGTGGTCTTCCCTGGGCTTCGTGGGTGCCACCCTTGCAGCAGCAGGAGCTGGCATGAAGTCTCCTCACTCTTTTTGTCGCCGTTCAGATGACTGGATGGAGCTTTGATCCCACCAGATCAGCCATGGGGCTGTGACTCAGGAGCATGTGCATTCTTCAAAGCAGGCCAGATAGATGCTGAACCGCACTGGGATCTGTGCCTAACAGGCAAGTGAGACCTTAAACCACCTGAGCATAGGGCCAGTGTAGGGACACCTGACGTGTGGGGGTTGGGCTGGGGGGGGGTGCCATGGTCTGCATGCCCACCATTTGGGTGTGTGCTCTATGTGAGCACACTTGTTCTAACACACTGGGGGAGAAGGCTGTCGGTTTCTGGAGCTTGCTATTGGCGATCCCACCTGTGTGCTTGTGTGCCTGTGCACACACAATCTGTGTTTTTCCTATGTGTATGTAAGTCTGCCACAAGTGTGCAGTGCCCACGGGGGCCAGGAGAGGGCATCAGATCTCTGGAAACTAGTGTTACAGACAGACATGTAGGCTGCTGGGAATTGAACCTGGGTCCTCTGCAAGAGCAGCCAGTGCTCTTAACCACTGAGCCACCTCTCCAGTCCCAGGTACTGCTTTTTCAAGAAGCAGCCATGATCGGAACAGCCTTGTCAGTCCCCCAGTCTTGAGGCCTGTGAAGCCCAGCCTTTGTGTCCTATTTAACTGGGTCCCATTTGCCAGGTAAGCTGCTTTCTCCATGTGGACAGTGTCTCTTCATTTATGTACATGGACACAGGCATGCCACAGTTCCCATCACAGTCAGGACAACTTTTTTTTTTTTAATTTTTTTTTTATTAATTTTATTTATTTCTGTATGTGTATGAATGTACTGTCTGCATGCAAGTTTGTGCACCCGTGTCGTGCAATGCCACAGAGGTCAGAAGAGGGTGTCCGATTCCCCTGGAACTGGAGTTCTCCTGGAATTGGAGTTTCAGACGGTTCTTGGCCACCATGTGGGTGCTGGGGATCGAACCCGGGTCCTCTGTAAGAGCAGTCGGCGCTCTTAACCGCTAGGCCATCTCTCCAGCCCCAGGACAACTTGTAGGAGTTGGCTGTCCTTCCACCACACAGGTCCCAGTGATCAGACCAGGTCATCAGGCTTGGCAGCAATGCCTTTACTCGCTGAACCGCTTGTTCTTCTAGTCTCCCATCTTTCTACTCAGGTCTGAGATGGTCCCGGCTCTTCTCCGGAGTCCCTTCTGGGAGGCCGCTCGGAGGCCACTTGGAGGCCACTGGGAGGCCAGCTACTTCCTTTGGGCCCAGGTGTCTTCTCTCTCTGCCATCCTCCCTGGATCATTTCTAAAGGAACAGTTGAACCTGAGCTCAACTACTAGGTTCCCCTTACTTCACTGCGCCCACCTGACCAAGACTTTAACCATGGAAAACCTTTGTAGAAGGCCCAGGTGGTGACCACAGCCTCAAGAATCAGTGCCAATCTGTGCCTCGTGCTGCCCTGCTCTCCAACGATGGCTGTCGGATTCTCCCACAGCAGTGCCTTCAGGCTGCTTCAACAGGGTCATTCTAGACAGCTCAGAAAACCTCCCAGACTTAGCTCTGACTACAAGGCCCTTTCCACCCTGTGACCAACACTTTGTTGGTTTTGGTTTTATTGTTTTGGTTTGATGGGGGGGGGCAGAGCATTGCTGTGTAGCCTTGTCTGGCCTTAAACTGGCAAGCCTCCATCTTCCTAGTACTGTAACTACAGGTATGTGCCACTAACAATTTGTGTGTAAGTGTGCATACATGTACATATTCATGTGGAAGCCAGAGGACAGCCTCCGTCCATCAGTACCCATCCTCCACTTTTTGAGACGGTCTCAAGCTGGCTTGGAGCCTCTTAGTAGGCTAGGCTCACTGGCCGGCAAGGCCTAAGGATCTGCCTCTATCCACCTGCGCAGTGCTGGAGTTTACAAGCATGTGCCACTATACTTGGCTTTTTTTATTTTTTCATTTTTATTTATTTATTTTGAGACAGGGTCTCCCTGTAGCCCCAGCTGGCTTGGAACTCACTCTGTAGACCAGGCTGGCCTTGAACTCACAGAGATCTGCCTGCCCTCTGCTTCCCAAGTGCTAGGATTAAAGGCGTGCGCCACCACCACTCCCGGCTTAAAGACGGTTCTTAGCCGCCATGTGGGTGCCGGAAATCGAACCCGGGTCGTCTGTAAGAGCAGTCTGCGCTCTTAACCACTGAGCCATCTCTCCAGCCCCACTTGGCTTTTTTTAAAAAAAACATGGGTTTTGAGGGTCAAAACCAGGCCCTTATGCTTGTAAAGCAAACACTTTACAAACACACCCATCACCCCATCCCACTGCTTTGTTTTCTTTTGTTGGCCTCAAACTTGTGGCAGTCCCAGAGTTTGTCCCTACCTTTTCTCAGAAATCAGATCACTCACCCACTCTCAGAAGAATCTTCTTTACCTGGCTGGGGTCTCAGCATTCCTGCCATTCCCGAATGTGTTCAGTGGACTCTCTGCCTGTTCATCCACGGATGCCTGGAACCTGAGTGGGAGGAGCGGGCCTGGACACTCAAGGGCAGCCCGGTTCCCGCTGTGGTCTTGAACTCACACTACAGCAAAGCCACATGGAAGCGGACCTTCCCGGGTGCACCTGACTTGTCTCGGTTTGGGGATTTTTTAAAAAATTATTTTTATTTTGGGGCTGGAGAGATAGCCTAGCGGTTAAGAGCACCGACTGCTCTTGCAGAGGACCTGGGTTTGAACCCAGCACCCACATGGCAGCTGAGAACCATCTGTAACTCCAATTCCAGGAGAACTCCAGTTCCAGGGGAATCCAAGACCCTCTTCTGACCTCCTCGGCATTGCACGACACGGGTGCACAGACCTACATGCAGACAGTACACTCACACACATACAAAAATAAATTAAAAAAAATTTTTTTTAATTATTTTTATTTTGTGTGCATGAGTGTACTGCCTTCATGTATATAAGTGCATCTGTGTTGTGGAGCGCCCATGGAGTTCAGAAGAGGCATCAGATCCCCTGGAACTGGAGTTATAGATGGTTGTTAGCCACCATGGGCATGCTGGGAATCTTCTGCAAGAGTTCCAGTGCTCTTAACTGCTGAGCCATCTCTCCAGCCAGCCCTAGTCCAGGAATGTTTTAACAAAGTCCAATGGTTTACCAGGCCTGGTGAGCCGCTGGGTATAGTACAGTGCAGGGCCTGGTCGGCCTGGCTCTCAACACTAGTCGGGGGGATGCTGCAGGGTCAGAAGGAAACGGCAGGGCCAGGTGGTGTGTGATGACAGTGTGTCAGATCTGCTTTTGTCAGGGTGGTTTGGGGTGGCCTTTCGGTTGACCTCAGTGACAAGACAATCTGAATCATGCAGAGGCCCAGGAGCTTATGTGGTTTCTTTGGGGGAACTGAAGGACCACTGTGACCAGGTGTTAGGAAGGCCACACAGTCTAAGGAGGGCAGGGACAGATGACAGATGAGATGTATAGAGTCTTTTTTTTTTTTTTTTGGT
>VZQC01011725.1:52928-68940 GCA_009823505.1 Rhizomys pruinosus
AAAAAAAAAAAAAAAAAAAAAAAAAAAAAAATCACAGGCCTTGTAGCATGCTGAAAGGTACAGAGTGTTGGCTCTGGGGGTAACAACAGGGAACGGTGAGTAGGCTAAAATGAAGTCAGTCCATGGGTCTTGGGATGGGGGGAAATAGGAGCACAAGAAAGTGAAATGGGGCAGGTCCCAGGCTTTGTTCAAACCACATGCCATTGAGTAAGATGGAGTCAGTGTGGTGGGGCCGTGTTGAGGGCCGCTGGCCACGGCTGAGTCAGACCTGCTGGCTGAGACACTGGGAGGGATACAGCTCGAGGTGAATCTGGAACACAGGAGCCTCTCCTGGGGATGCGTTTGGGATTGGCTGCATCTCAGTGGGCTTTAAAACCAGAGAAAGACAAAAGGGGACAGCCTGGTGCTAGCAAACGTGTGCTCCGGGTTCTGGATTCTGTCCCCAGCATGAACAGGAGGCTGGGAAAGGCGGGAGCTCACTCAGGGAAAGTGAACAAGAAAGGCCTGGGACAGGTCCAGGAGAAAGTAGCAGAGGGCCTGAAGTGGGTATGGGCACCAGGAAGATGGCTACTGCCTGGAACTCAAAGAGCTCTGTGTGTCTCTGCCTCCGAAGTGCTAGGATTAAAGGTGCACACCACCTTTGGCCAGTCTAGTACCTGGTTTACCCAGAATTTGCAAGCCTGGCTTGCTGGATTTCCTGAAAGTGGTCCTTCTGCGTGTGTGGTCCCTAGAGAGAGTCCCCAACTGTCCCCACATATTCTGAACTGTCGCGAGCCTTACCTGGGTTCCAGTCGCTCCTTCACCTTGGCAATGGAGCAGATGTATGGTGTAATCTGTTTGGTGATCGTGGTCAGGTAGGCATTCTCCTGCTTCAGCTGGAGAAGGTTACAGAGCTGTGCTGTGGGGGCCAATAATAACATGTGGGGTGGTGTCAGATGCACCCACAAGCCTGGCACCATCTAGAGATCCTAACTGTTCTAGTAACTGTGAGTAAAGGTGGTATATGATATGGACCTTCCACTCACTGAATCTTGACCTCTGAACATCACTCAGCCAGGCCACAGGGGTGAGAAGCCAAACTATGAAGCACGTGGATGTGTGATTAGTGGCTGGCTGGCTCCCTCCCCTGCTCCGCCTGTGGGTTAACTCTGAGCAGCCATTGCCCAAGACCTTCATAACTCTCCTTCTCAGCAGTTACTCGCTGGTAGGTTCCTCCCAAATCTGAAAGAAGAGAGGCACCCCAACTGTGGTGGTGAACAGGGAGTCATCATGAGTGAGCACTCCAGCTTCTGGCACCCACCCACTAGTCTGGCCTGGAGTTCCAGGTAGCAGAGCCTCCAGGTAGGAGAACCCACAGCGTGAGGACACTAGGTCCGGCTCTCTGGTTTCCCTTCCTGCCTTGGGGCCGCCATATACTGTACAGCCATGGCTAGACCGGGCTTCTGGGGAAGGCCACCTCCTGAAGATGGCTCTCATGGTCTCTGTGGAAGCATATTCAGCAGCGATCTGCATGTCCAGCTGCAGGGACCGGTGCAGGATGTCCCCCATAATCTCAGCCTTGACGAGCGAGTGATGCTTGGTGAGGTCCCGATGCAATTCCTGGACCTGGTCCTTCAGGTTCTGTTCCTCGACCCACAGGCCCTTGATTGCAGAAGACCAGTCAGGGCAGAGCACTGCCATGGGCTCTAGGCAGCCAGCCAAGGACATGGCAGTGGGGAAGGGGCGGGGCCTCCCCATCTGCAGGTGCCCAGGCGCCCTCACCTGGTAGGAGTCCTCATAATGACAGTGCTTGGTGAAGGGTGTGTCCTCCCCCTTGGCCAGCAGCACCTTGGTGCTGATGGACCAGTGCTGCTGCATGGCGTTTTGGACAGGTGACCCCGACATCTTTCCCACTGGAGAGGGGCAACTGGGTGTTCTCAACACCTTGGCCTGAGCCCCCTCCCAGCCTGGGGGAGAGAATGAGTGTGGAGAGGGAAGAGCGCAGGTCTTCCCCTCCCCCAGCCTCCAGGGCAGAACCCCTTGGAGCTCTCAAAAGCCTCCCAGTGATACCCACATGACTGTGGTTTCTAAAGGGCTTCGACCCAGGATGGAACCGGGCACCCTGCTCACTCCCATAATGGGCAGAGAACATCCTGGGATCTCTTGTCTAGACTGGAGTGCCCAGCCCTGTGCGTGTCGTCATCATCGTCGTCATCGTCTCTCCAAGTCCCTCCAGGCCCCTAGCTTTCCACTGGGAACTCTGGATCCCCAGTGGCTTCAGGCCCCACACAGTTTGTGGCCCAATGAGCCGAGGAAGCTGGGGAGCTGAGGAGGCGGCACCAGGTCCCTCCTGCCACTGCTGACCAAGCTGACTCGCTGGCTCTGCCTGGGTTTTCTGTCCCCAGGCCCCGAGGGCAGCTCTCCAGCTTCTTTCCTATAGGCTGACTCCGGTTCCAGACACCAAATACGTAGCTAGGCAAGCTCGAGACCCAGCAGGAAAGGGAGTTGTGGGAGCCCAGAGGCGGAAGAGAAGAGGCTCGGAGGCACTGGGGCGAGTCTAGCTTTGGCATTTGACCTGGCATGCCTCTGAGGCTCCAACCCTCCACTGCGGGGGTCGTAGAGAGGTGGTTGGCAAAGACCACCCTCTCCAGCTTCCTCACCAACGAAGATCTTCACTCTGTCGGCCTGCAACGACAGAGTGGGGCTGGGGAGAGTAAGTGCTCTGCCGAACCGAAAGCAACCACGGCAGGGAGTCGAGTCAGAGTGTTACAGCTCAAGGTCACTTTATTGCAGGTTTACAGAAGCTTATAAGCCATGCCGGCTTCCCTACTGGGGTATGTGTCTCTTCCTAATTGGTCCTTTTAGGAGGCTTAATTTACAAGTCCCTAATTAATCCAATCCTTTCCCTTCCTAGCATAGTCCCTAATTATCATGTTAGTATGCGGAAGTAAAGAAGTGAAACTAGCCTTCCTTGCTCGATGGGCGGGGGTGAGTTCGTGAAACTCTAGCACAGGCTTTCTTTTGTCCTTCAGGCCTATCTTCTCGGCTATTCCATGCCATCACTCCACTGGGACTGGACCAGGGACAGCCACCACCCACATGCCCAAAAAGGGAGATGAGGCTCCCAAAGTCCAGCACACACTCTGCACTTTGGGGAATGGAGGCATATGCTCTTTGTTTCCGTCCTTCTGAGACAGGGTCTCCCTGTGGCCCCAGCCTTGGACCCCCTGTGTAGACCAGGCTGGCCTTGATCTCCCAGAGATCCCCCTGCCTCTGCCTCCCGAGTGCTGGAATTAAAGCCGGCAGCCTCCACACCCAGCCCTCACCTCCCTTTTAAAATGGACTTCCGGGGCTGGAGAGATGGCCTAGCAACGGTTAAGAGCGCCAACCGCTCTTGCAGAGGACCCGGGTTCGATCCCCAGCATCCACATGGCAGCTGAGAACCATCTGTAACTCCAATTCCAGGAGAACTCCAGTTCCAAGGGAATCCGACGCCCTCTTCTGACCTCCGTGGCATTGCATGACACGGGTACACAAACCTACATGCAGACAGTACATTCATACACATAAATAAATAAATAAAATTAAAAAAAAATGGACTTCCTTGCCCCCCAAAGACATTTGTACTGGAAGAGAACCGTAGAGCCTCCCTGGTCCAGCCTGCAGGCCACAGGCCGCCAGATCCTGGGGAGGCATCCTCTAGGCGCTGTCTCAATGGGAAGTATGGAAGGGGCACAGGACACTCACATAACCCAGGTCTAGGAACTCAGCCTTGCTGGCCAAGCTGAGGAAGGAGGAGCAGATGACCAAGTGGACCTGCAGGAGAGCACGGTGCTCACTGCCTGGACTCTGGGATGGGGTGCCCAGGCCCTTCATACCCTGCCCCTTACCTCCAGGGTGGGCAGCAAGGATGCCAGATGGGCAAGCTGCTCCTTGAATGCCTTGTCCTCTTCATATTGGCTGGGGAAGGGCAAGCTCAGCTAGTTGGTCCCCAGGGGACAACTGCCTGTCCTACCTGGAGGGTCTCCAAAATTGCAATCCAGTGTCTGCACCAGCTTTATTGGTGGTGAGGTAGGGGTGTGTGCATGTGTGTGTGCACATACTTCTGTGTGTTCATTATACGTGTGTAGAGGTCAGAGGTCAATGTCAGGTGACTTCCTCAACAATTATTTGTTTTTTCTGTGTATGAGTATACTGCCTCCTTGTGTGTAAGTACACCCATGTCCCGCAATGCAGACAGTCCTAAGAGGGCATCAGATCCCCTGGGATTTGAACTTGGATCCTCTGCCAGAGCAGCCAGTGCTCTTAACCACTGAGCCATCGTTGCAGCCCCATATTTGGCCTTTTTGAGACAGGATCTCTGTGCAGCCCCAGCTGGCCTGAAACTCATTATGGAGACCAAGCTGGCCTCAATTTCACAGAGATACACCCACCTCCTCCTCCTGAGTGCTGGGATGAAAGGTGTGTACCACCACACCCCACTCCCCACCTGTGCTGCCAGACGCCTGGTGCAGTCCTCACCAGGTTGTCAGGCCGAGCCCCCAGACTCACACTCTGAGCGAACAGGGGCTTCCATCACTCACTTCTGCACAGCCTGCAGCAGCAATGCTTTCCTCTCCGTCAGTCTGTCCTGGGAAAGACGGCCCATTACTGACCCGCATGCCTGGCTCTGCCACCTACCACAGTGCCTTGGGCATGGGTGCAGGTGGGCTGTTTAGCATATAGTCCTGCCATATGGGTCCTTCCTCCCTCCTGCACACCACTGCCTGGGTGACCTTCTGGGTTCAATCTTCCTAGACCCTGCCACCAACAAACAATACCACACTGGGGTATGCCCTGGCAGCCTTCTAGAACTCTCCAGAGGTTTATTGTGCATCTGCCAGGTATGCTGGAAACTGTGAGGGCACCTGGGTGGTGGCTAACCAGTCCTCCCTCACCCCTCACCTGCATGCTATGGAAGAGGGCATGGATAGCTCCCTCCTCCTCTGCTTCGCTGTGCTTCACCTCCTCCACCATAGCCTGCAGCAGCGTGATAGCCTCTCTAGTCGCCTCCTGCAGGGCCTTCACGGCCTGGGAACAGCAAGGTCTCAGCCCCGCTTCCCCTCAGGCTCTCACAGTTCCCACTTCCACTCAGCTCACCCAGACTCACCAGCACCGCCTGCTCTAGCCGCTCACAACCTTGCACGCAAGTCCACAACCTTGCACACAAGACTCCAAGTCCATGCAATGGGCTCTGCTTTCCCTGCTCGGAGGCAGCTAATAAGACCCCCCAGCATCCATCCTGCCCTCGCTTGCTCGCTGGCTCTACTCACCCTTGCAGGTCCCCAAAGCATCGGATGCACAGCAATGCCTTCTTGTCAGTGGAGAACATAATGTAGGGTTCTGCGTGCAGCGCCGCGGAGGGGCCAGGGATGGGGATGAGGTTCTCGGTGGGTCCCCACCAGCTGCCCGGGTCCCCATTCCTATGGCCCACTCACGGCACTTCTGGATCACGTCGCAGCTGCGCTGGCCCAGAGCTACGATATCGTGGTGCACGAACATGCGCGAGCGTTGAGTCTCTTCCCGGCAGCGCGCAGCAAAGCGGCTGCCCGCACGTGTTGCAGAAGTAGGTGCTGGCCGAAAGCACCCCCTTTCCTAGAATCCCCACTAGCTGCGCTCTAATTTTTTATTACATTGTTAATTTATGCATGTGTGTGTGGGGGTGCCAGCATGGTACGGTGGGTGCTTGTCAAAAGTCTACTTGTTGAAGTCGGTTTTCTCCTTTGACCATGCGGGCTCTGGGGACTGAAGACAAGTCGACAGGCTGGACGGCAAGCTCCTTTACCCGGTGAGCCATCTCTGGACCATTTCCCTACCTTCTAATAATACACCCAATTTATGGATGAGGACACTGGGGCTCAGAGGCTACAAGTTGGTGAAGGGAGGAGGCTAAGGTACCAGAAAGAGGCTTGGAAAGTCAGTTCCACGAGGTGGCAGAAACTGCATTCCGAAACATAAACAACTGGGGGCCTGTGTGCCTGCCTGTGTGCATGCATGTGTGTGCATGTCTGTGCATGTGCTGCGGTCATCTCCAGCCCAGGCTTGGTACTCAGTAATACCCAAATGCTGGTGAATACCTTGGCTGGGTACTGAGCATCAGACACTGTTCCTGGTTCACTGAAGGTCTTAAAAACCTCCTTCAGCTAGCCGGGCGTGGTGGCGCACGCCTTTAATCCTAGCACTTGGGAGGTAGAGGCAGGCGGATCTTTGTGAGTTCAAGGCCAGCCTGGTCTACAAAGTGAGTTCCAGGACAGCTGGGGCTACAGGGTGACCCTGTCTCAAAAAGACCAAAAGAAAAAAAACCTCCTTCAGCTTGGCCAACAAGGCTGTTTCAGGTCCTGGGCTATCTCGCTTCCCAGCCCTGCATAGAGGCTGGTGCCTCAGGGCTTGGCAGCAATGGACACAGGCTCCATGTGGGAGCCAGGGCCACTGAGACAGTGCAGTTGAGGGAAGACCACCTCACAACCCTATCCCACTCACTAACTCTTCTTAGCCATCTGGAGTGACAACTCAGTGGAGTAGGGGAAGGTAGCAGGGACTTCGGGGCAGACCCTGGGCTGAGGGTCCAGGCATGAGGTGCAGCTCTGGCGTTGGCGCTAATCATAGGGGGATTTTTTCATAGCACTGGGAAAACTTATGATTACCACTGGTACCTTGAGCCAATTTAGTGACTGTGTTGACCTAAGATTTGGGGGTACTCCTCTTCCAGTGGGGTAACTGAAAAGTCCTGCCCCCTTCTCCAGCCCTGGCCTGCACCCTGAGTCTCTGGGAAGCTGGCAGTAACGGTCATTTCACCTCAGTTAACTCTCTCTCTCTCTCTCTCTCTCTCTCTCTCTCTCTCTCTCTCTCTGGTCTGTCATTTTACCTCAGTTAACTCTCTCTTTCTCTCTCTCTCTCTCTTTGGTCTTTGTCCTGGAACTCACTAGGTAGACCAGGCTGGGCTTGAACTCACAGAGATCCACCTGCCTCTGCCTCCCCAGTGCTGGGATTAAAGTGTGCACCACCACACCCGGCCCAAATAACCTTATCTCTAAACAGGGCAGGACGAAGGGGCACTCTAGAAAATTCGGTCTGAGACAGCGGACTGTACCAGCTTCTCCCAGGTGCTTCTGTGTACATTTAAAACCTCAACCACAAGCACTTGGGTTCCCCACCAGGACAGCCAGTCCGGTTTGGGCCACTTACTGGCACAGCGGGCAGGCCAGGCGGCTGTCGGGGGCCCGGCCTCGCAGGCAGCCGGCGCAGAAATCGTGGAAGCAATCCAGCAGGCATGGATGCTCGTACTGTGCATGGCACAGCGGGCAAACGAGTGGGTGGCCACTGGCGGCATCCAGGGCAACTGGGCCCTCCCGGGGCGCGAAGATCGCTCCAGACATCTTCCAGGAGAGACAGTGCAGGGCTGGGGTGCGGTAGCTCGGAAAACCCGCAGGACCGGTTGGCGAGGGGCCTGGCCACTTGTCGCCAACCCTCTCCAGGTCCAGCTGCAGTCCTGGAAGGTCAGACCGCTGGGGCAGGCAGCGCTTCCTCCTCGCGGTCACTTCTCCCCCTTCCCCTCACTCCCACTTCTGCAGTTCCCCGCCCTGTGTCCTCTGGGTGACCGCCAGCCTTGCCCTTCCGCGCTTGGGCGCGGTGCTTAGGGTGCTGCGCAGCGCGGTGGGTCCTGGACCGAACTTGGTTGGCAGCTCTGCAGACAAACCTTACTCTCTCCCTCTTTTTTTTTTTTTTCTCCT
The DNA here is from genome assembly GCA_009823505.1 of Rhizomys pruinosus. NCBI lineage: Eukaryota > Metazoa > Chordata > Mammalia > Rodentia > Spalacidae > Rhizomys > Rhizomys pruinosus. Next base: position 60,677 of record VZQC01011725.1, read on the forward strand.
TTTTTTTTAACTATTATTTTTTTTAAAAAACTTTTATTTTATTTATTTTNAGAACCGTCTTTAACTCCAGTTCCAGGGGAATCCAACGCCCTCTTCTGACCTCTGCAGCACTGCACGACACGGGTGCACCAACCTACATGCAGACAGTACACTCATACACGTTGAGAGAGAGAGAGAGAGAGAGAGAAACTACTTTCTGGACCCATCAACCACAGCAAAAGATCAGCGAACACTTTCCCTGAGGAGATAAACAGCCATCTCTGCTGCCTTGCTGCCTGGGTGGAGTGTCATAGACTACGTAAGACTGAAGATCAAGTTCCATGAACTCTTGCCCCCTTCCCATTGGCCACATCCTACATGCTCTTACACATACTTACACACATACACACACACACACACACACATTCACACATACACACACATTTACAAGGAAGTTTTTTGTTTGTTTTCTTTTTTTCCCTCAGTACTGATGATGGAACCGGGGACTGTTACATTCAGGCAAGCATCATAGCACTGAGCTACACTTTCACCCTTTTGTTTATAAATTTGATACAGTCTCACTATGTGGCCATGGGTCTGGAGTTCACAATCCTTTGTCTCCTGAGTGGCTAAATTAAGAACCTACACCCAAGTCCAGTGGGGTATAGCTTTTTGTCAAAGTGGGAAAAGTATGATGGAATAGCACCACAGAGACTTCCTGCTCCCATTCAGGACATAGCTTTCAGGAGAGGGAAGGGGCGCTGGCCAAAGCATTTTAGGAGTCGTCAGCTCAGAAAACCTGTGTTAAGCCAGACATGGTAGAGCAAACCTTTAATCCCAGTACTCAGGATACAGATGCAGAGAGATGTCTGTGATATCAAGACCAGCCTGATCTACATAGCCAGTTCCAAGCCAGCCAGGACTTCTAAGTGAGACTGCATTTCAAACAAACAAGCAAACAATCTCATGTTAATCTTCTTCTATTAGGTTCTATCTTAAATGCTTTGGTAGACTCAAAATTCTATAAAAGCAAGCTCCTGCCCTCAGGGATGGGTGATCTAAAAGAAAAAAAAAATCAGAAAATAAAGGGTTAAGGAAATGTTTTTAAAAATAAATACCCAGCCGGGTGTCGTGGTGCAGGCCTTTAATCCCAGCACTCGGGAGGCAGAGGCAGGTGGATCTATGTGAGTTCAAGGCCAGCCTGGTCTACATAGTGAGTTCTAGGCCAGCTGGGACTAGAGGGAGACCCTGCCTCAAAAAGACACAAAATTAAAAATAAACACCCAGATCAAATATTTTTGTTGTTTGATTTTAGTTCTTTTTAGTGTTTGTTTCCTTGTTTGTTTTTGTTTTGGGGTTTTGTTGTTGTTGTTGTTGTTGTTGTTTTGTTTGTTTTGTTTTGTTTTGTCTTTTCAAGACAGGGTCTCCCTGTAGCCCCAGCTGTCCTGGAACTCACTCTGTAGACCAGGCTGGCCTTGAACTCACAAAGATCCACCTGCCTCTGCCTCCCAAGTGCTAGGATTAAAGGCATGTGCCACCACGCCCGGCCTCCTTGTTTGTTTTAAAACAGAANCCAGCTCCCAAGCTACTCGCCCAGGTGGCTTCTGGGTATCCTGCTCAAAGGCGCAGCCGCCCTGGCCGCCGGACTCTCCGGACCCTCTGGCCACAGCTATTTTTTTATTAAGCTAAAAATCAGGCCAAATAAATCTACCAGGGCTAAAAAGCAAGCCATGAATAATTTCAAGTGCTAAACTGATATATTACTTTAATTTTCAAAGTTAAAATTAAAGGCCTAGGGCTGGAGAGATGGCTCAGCAGTTAAGAGCACTGACTGTTTTTGCAGAGGACCCGGGTTTGATTCCCAGTACCCACATGGCAGCTAAGAACTAACTTTAACTCCAGTTCCAGGGGAATCTGACACCCTCTTCTGACCTCCACAGCATTGCATGACACGTGTGCACCAACCTACATGCAGACAGTACATTCATACACATAAAAAATAATAAAAAAATAAAGGGATAATCTATGTTATTCTTAAAAAAAACTTCATCCGTTTATATACTGAAATGATAAATGAGGCATTTCCTACAGTAATATAAAAAAATGGTATCTCTAACCACCTGTGCTATGCCAGCAGCACAACCTAGTACAATAAATGTTTACTTAACTGCCTATGCTCTTACTATACATATTCCATCAGTAAAGTGCAAAAAGGCACTCCTGAAAGTCAAGATTCCAGCTCTGCAATAAACCATCTGCAGCCACTTTTTTACTTTGCCTCCAGGCATAATCCATGCATCCGGAGAAACTAAAAGCCAGAGCTGAGTAGCCAGCCTCCTGCTGGAAAAAGACTGAGACAATCTGGTTGCTATCTTCAACAACAAAAATAGCTTACTCCTTTTTCTCACCTGCCACCCCCCCCCCCAAAAAAAAAGAAATGCCTGGAGACTGCTGGCTAAAGAAAATCCTACAGGAGACAAATGTGACTGAACTTTGTTCCATCAATGTAGTTACATGTACAGATCTCTCCAGCCAATCTTGGGACTTTGGGGGTACAAGTAAAAAAACACCATCTATGTTAAAAGGGATATCAAGTAATATCTGTATGTTTTTATGTATAAGATAAGGAATGTTACTCTTAAAAGAGATGTCATTTGCATACCTGTATAACTTTGTATGTCTTTCTGTGTCAGACAAGCAATGTTATTTTTAGAAATAGTTATCTGCATAACTGTATGTCTTTGTATGTCTTTATGTGTAGGATAAACAATGTTTTTAGAGACAATGTCATTCTCATACCTGTATGTCTTTGTATGCCTTTATGTGTAGGACAAATAATGCTATTTTTAGAAGCAATGTCATTTGCATACCTCTATGTCTTTGTATGTCTTTATGTGTTGGACAAGCAATTTTATTTGTAGAGACAATGTCATTCACATCCCTGTATGTCTTTATATGTATGTGTAGACAAGCAATGTTATTTTATTTATTTATTTTTAAATCTAGATTTTCTTTATTTTATTTTTATTTATTTTCTATGTGTATGAATGTACTGTCTGCATGTAGGTTTGTGCACCCGTGTCGTGCAATGCCGTGGAGGTCAGAGGAGGGTCTCGGATTCCCCTGGAACTGGAGTTCTCCTGAAATTGGAGATACAGACGGTTCTTAGCTGCCATGTGGGTGCTGGAGATCGAACCTGGGTCCTCTGCAAAAGCAGTCAGTCCTCTTAACCACTAGGCCATCTCTCTAGCCCAAGCAATGTTATTTTAGAGACTATGTCACTCACATACCTGTATCTTTTAATGGAAGAAAAGGTATTACTTTTGCTTTGTCGTTTCCAGAGTTCCACCACTTAAGGGCAAAGTTACATACTCAGTGGGTCTCTTTGCATCTCTTATGGTCAGTTTGCGATATACTGACATCAGTTTCTATGTTTAATCAATTCGTGTAAATGCACTTGAGAGTTATAACAACTGGCCTATAAACTTTTGCTGCCTCTGTGCTCAGGGAAAGATCCTTTTAACCAAAGCTCTGTTACCTGCAACCTAAGTTCCCCTAGTCCACCATGATGTTCGTTTTTGTTAAAACTAATTCTCACCTCAGTAAGTTGAGGTGGTTTGTCAAAAGCAAGTTTGGAGTTACAGCTCAAATGTCTTTAGTCCAGTATCAAATCATCCCAAAATAAATCCTAGAGGACTACAACATCACGTCTCCATTTTAGTTAAAAAACAAAGGAGGAGCTGTAGGAATGAAGCTTTAGCTGGCTTGAAGCATGGACCTATAAAACCTGTCCTGCAAAACCTCTGAGAGTTATCTGATATATCTATAGGCATTCAGTTGTCTCTGTGAGTTATCTATAGCTCCAGTAGGTCTAGGATATTGCAATGTTTTCTGCCCTTGCTTATCTCTACAAAGTTCCAGAACTGGACAGCCCCTTCCCTTGAGGTGTTGAGCAAAATGTCACACCTTTAGTTTACCAGTTGCACAAACAGGAGCTCTGCAGTCCCCCAGTAAGAGCCATGGTGGTTCACCACTCCCTTTCACCTGCCCCTCACTTCCTTGCCCAGAACACAGTAACTTTTGGAATAAAAACACACTGCTGGCATAAATAAATGAGAGAGTTTTATCCCCCAGACTTTCTCTGAGTCCCTGTCATTCTTTCTCTTATTCCATCATATAAATTCATTGCAGTCCCCTCCCCCTTCCTTGCCAGAGCTAAGCCTAGAGACTGTTGGCCTGCAGGCAGGAAACAGCCTTGAAGCTCTCAGTCCTATAGGACTACCAGCCTGGTTCTAGAAGGGAAGAATATCATGTGGATTGCAGCCATGCATGATTAAAGGAACATCAGATGATAGAAACAACTGACGGCACTTTTGAGAACATTACAAATATATTACTAACCATTGATGGGTATGACTTATCAGGCTATTTATGATAGTTATAAATGACCAACTTACCTGGTATTGCATTACGAACAAATGTGTAGGCAACAATTAAAACAATTTTAAAATGTTAATGATTTTTAATGACAATGAAAAATTTAAGATATTTATGATAGTGCCCTATGAAAACAGTGAGTAGCCTATTAAAATATTTTATTGTATTTTATTTCAAGACTCCAAAATCTAAACAAAATTTCCAGCAAGCAAACTAACAAGTACTTAAGTGGAAAAAAAAAGCCACACTATATAATGGGAAAATTTTTCTTTGGAGAATTTAAATTACTATGATTCCTTTGCTTCATCTACTGTTTCACAGTCACTTTGAAGATTTGAAGTTTCTGATACAGGAATCCAGCACTAGAGGAGAGAAATGGATATCATTAAAATAGAAATAAAACTATTTCTTTTTACTTACTTGGCCCTCCTAGGCTGATCATCTACAAAGTTTGTCTTTATCTGATATAATAAAAAAAAACTCTCAGTTGAGATGTGACTATCCTAGATTTATTTAGCAAAAATGTTTATAGGCACATTTATTACACAATTGTAGCTGAAGTATAAAAAGTCAAAATTCAGTCTCATCAAAATTCATAGGAGAAAAATCCAAGGAATTAGATGTTCTAGACAAAAAAGCCAATGACAATCAGTTGCCTACATGGAATCTGAAGAAATCTCAGAAGAAAGAGTAGAAAAAAAAAAAAACAGTACTTTTACCTCTAGGCTTTTTCTGGTCTCTGCATAAGCAGAAAGTTAAGGGAACTATATAAGTTTGCAAAGCAACTCCTGTACCATTATTCCAACACAAAGTGTAGTTCATAAAAGCCTAAATGAGTTTTTAACTGATGTGATATTCTAGGTATTTAAAGATATTTCTGGTGGCATTACTGCTTGACTAAAATTGAAAAGAACAAGGACTTCAGTGGACACAAATATTAAAATATACTGATGTATCAACATTCCCACAATCATTAAATTAACCACCGTTACTACAAAAAAGTGTTAAAAATGCTGGGGCAAAGTGAAAGTAAAATAATGATCTCTAGAGTTGTTATAACTGACAAAATATCTATTTAGACAACGAATTACTACCATGCATGAATAGATAAGGACAATAAGGTCCGTGTGCCAGAAATGTGTTGGAGACCGAGACACAGTCCCGCCTGGACAAGCCCGGATGGGCCCTGCTCGCTCAGCATGGATCCGATCTTAGGGCTATGCTAATGTTTGCTGAAGATAAGCCTCAGGATGTTCCAGCCCACAGGACATTCCAAGCTTATCTTAAACACGTTTTGCATGTCCTGCCCTTCCACTCTTTACTTCCTACCTTTCTGCAAAGTATAAATGTAACTGCTTATTTCATTAAAATAGACTTTGACAACCTTTGCAAAGTCTCGCTCTTTTCTCTCGCCCATTATATTTCAGGTTTGGGGTCTCCCCTCGAAACCCACTAGTAACTGAGTCCCGCAGGATACAGGACAGAAATGAAAAAAGAAATTGGGCTGCAGAGAAGGCTCATCAGTTAAGAGCACTGACTTCTCTTGCAGGGGAACTGGGTTCAATTCCCAGCACCCACTCTGTCTCAAAAAAAAAAAGAAAAAAAAAAAGAAGTTAATGGAACAGGAAGAAAATTTATTATTATTTACACAATAATATAAATAAACAATACGACAAAAATTATAATTTTAATTTCTCTTCATCTCTCTTCCTCACTTGCTTATTGTAATGCAGTCAACTGTCATATCATCAGCTGCCGAAGGATGCTCTGTTGAACTTCCTATAAAGTAAGAAATTAATGTAGCTTTCTTTAACCATCAATAGGAAACTGTGGTTGGTAATCTGGTGAATTTCAAGTAATTAAATTCCTTGAGACATTGCGTGAGCCAGTTTGGGATCCACTCATACCTCAAGTTGAAATTTAAACAAATGTAATCCTGGCTAGTGTCTTTTTTGTTGTTGTTTTTAAGAAATGGTGTCTTACTCTGTAACTCAGGTTGACCTAGAACTCACTATATTATCTAAGTTGCCCTCACATTTCACAAAGTCACCTTGCTTCTACATCCAGAGGTCTGTTATCACAAATGTGAAACACCTGGCACAGCTTCTGGCTTGGTGTCTTGATTACAACTTATGAGGTGCAAATAGCCTGAACCAGAATACTATAGAAGTTTTTACATAATGGATGTTCTCCAGCTATTATGCCATGAAGAAACTTTCAATCAAGCAGTAGATAATACTTAAGGAGGCCATTTCATAAAGTAAAACATGTGAATATTAACAATGAGAATAGGTACAAAACTCCTTTGTGGCTATATTTTATAGTGCTCAAAGGTGATGTGCAAACTGCTGAGGAACAAAAGTCATCAATGATTTTATCCAGCTGTCAATCCTATGAACTATGATAACAACCTGACAGACAAGATGTTCCCATTTGTGTAATAGTAGTATGATTGTTATGGGGGTAAATAATTTCTCCATAATTAGATTTGAGGTCCACTGCACAGGAAACAATCCATACATGGTACTGTAGCTACTCAAAAGCCCATTGGAGGACAGATTATAGGAATTTCTCTAGAATTTAATATTGATGTTTAGCTAAACTGGCACAGTGCTGAAAGAACTTCTAAATACTTATGATTATACAAATAAATATTTAGCAAAAATCGCCCTTAATAATAGAAACCTCTTTTCAATGAACTGCAATAAAAAAATCTATACAAGTTATAGTACAGGAGACAGCTCAGTACTCATTCCTAAATAGAAATTACCAGTCCTTCTGAGGCTTAGGGAACATTGTTTCAAAATGCCAAATTCTGGGAAATATACGGACATGGCAGTCATGGAATTTCAAAAACTACAGGTCACTATAGTAGTCATCTGCACTAGAATGGACTTGGCAACAGTTAACCACGGATGGAGGAGGGACTCAGTGGTCCAATCGCTCAATGGTAAACTATTTCATATGTGTAGAATCAGAGAAAGGGAATATTGTCATTTTTCTGTTGTGTACCCACTTATGACCCTACCAGGCTCCATTGGACAATCTGAAATGGAAGGTCCCATAGATGGTCCTGGCTAAAATAAATAAATAACATAACAAAATGCTGTCATGAATATAGGAAAGGGAGGGGTAGGGATTAAGGCTAATCTTGGAAGGAGGGTGTAAACAGATGTTGGAGAAGGGAAGAAAAAGAATGTACTTATATTGATGTATAAAATTATCTTAGTACATTAGTAAACCAATTTTTCTAAAAATATGACTTATTACTTTATATTGGACTGTAATTCTGAGATTTCAAGGTTGAGTTTTTTTTTTTTTTTCCAAATGAATGCAGTTTCCCCCATCATCACAAAATGTTAAGGGTGTTTAATTATGTCTATGAAGAGTATATATAGAATATATATGCATGTATATATGTATATATTAAGTGGATTATAGTTCTGAATATTGAAGAATAAAAGGAGATATGTATTCATGGTAGGTAAATATAGATATATTAAGGTAAACTAATATACTGTATATGTTAAAGAGCCAAACTTACTACTTTGCACTAAAATATGTAGATACATAATATAACATGAGGTTTAATGTTCAAAACACTAGTACAAGGCTTGAGAGATGGTACAGAGTTAAAAACCACTGTCTACTATTACAGAGGACCTGAGTTCAGTTCTCACCATCAAAATGACTACTGCCGGGCGTGGTGGTGTCCGTCTTTAATCCTAGCACTTGGGAGCTAGAGGCGGGCAGATCTTTGTGAGTTCATGGCCAACCTGGTCTACAGAGTGGTGAGTTCCAGGACAGCTGGGGATACAGGGAGACCCTGTCTCGAAAAGACCAAAAAA
>VZQC01011725.1:69289-92215 GCA_009823505.1 Rhizomys pruinosus
TATAGTCTTTTTTTTTTTTTTTGTCTTTTTGAGACAGGGTCTCCCTTTAGTCCCAACTGGCCTGGAGCTCACTATGTAGACCAGACAGGCCTTGAACTCACAAAGATCCACCTGCCTCTGCCTCACAGGTGCTAGAATTAAAGGCGTGTACCACCACACCCAGCAAAGTTTCATATAGTCTTAATAGGACTATGAATGACACAGATTTGCTGGGAAATGACGCCTTGTTATATACTAGAGGGAAAGATAAAAATGCTCTATATACAGCCACTTAGATTACTTAGGCTTTATCTTATGCTGATATGTTTGAAACATGTAAAGGTACACACAATAAAATCATTATAGCAGCAGAATCTTGATGTTGTTCAGTGGGATAAGTCAAGTATTTCCTGCTAGTAATTGAAATATAACCATGCATTTGCTGAAATGTATGCTATAGTTGAATATCTACAAATATAATATTGTATACATAAAATTCAATATAATGTAATACATAAAGCAATATTTAATCTTAAATTTTATGTATGATTATATTTATTTCTGGAAGCTGTCTTTCAAAGTAACTGATAAAGATTTGGAAAATATAACTTTTGGAAAAAAAGCATTATACCTTTTGGGTTTGTTATTACAAGTGTAAATATATGTAAAATATATATTAAAATAAAGAAAATGGTTATACACTTCTATATTATATTGTTGACAAAGAACCCGTAAATATAACAACTGAGTTATATTAAAAATATGGAGATTTTGCAATCCAGGGTCATCAATTAGATACTTATTAACAGATGTGTGGATTATAATATTGCTCCGGGAAGTGGTTATTCATTACATGAATGCTTTCATTATCATATCTATTCACATGGGATCTTGGGCTCAAGGCAAGTAATAGAAATTGGAAATTTTAGACTGTGATCAGAAGAGATTCACTGCTACAAACACAGGGATTAAAAAGTTTGCTTAAATTGTGATGGGATATTTTAAAAAGGCTTTATCCCAATACATAATTCATCTTTTACAATATGGATTCAAACTCTGGGAAAGTTGCACCTGCTATACTTAAAATACAACTAAAATTGATCACTAAACATAGCTATTTGATTTTGCTGTGGAGTCCATGGAGTCCAGTGACTGCTGTGGTAAATAATTTTTTTTTTTTTTTTGTATTTTTGAGACAGGGTCTCCCTTTAGTCCCAGCTGTCCTGGAGCTCACTCTGTAGACCAGGCTGGCCTTGAACTCAAAGATCCGCCTGCCTCTGCCTCCCAAGTGCTAGGTAAATAATTTTAAAGTCTATTCTATCTCATCCAAGTCACGTTGAAAATATATTTTTAAAATCTAGATTTTTATCTAAGTTGGAAAATATTACATTTGAGAAGCAATGAAAAATTTGATTTTTAAAAGGGATAATATAACTGGTTGGTCCTACGTTCAATGGCTTTGGTGAAAAACAAGTTTTCTGTGTTTAATTATAATTAAAAGATCTGCTTTTCCTTACTTAATGATTAAGTTTTGAATTTTCAAATGTCCGAAAACTACCACAACTCATTTTAAGCATATGAAAGTTTATTACAATCACCTAATGTGAAGAGGAGCTTAATTAACAAGTTTAGACGGGAATTAAAATTTCAATTCAAATATTTCTTTGAAATGTGTGTATCTTCAGGTTTGGGAAATTCTTATTTGCAGTGAGTTTGGAACTTAATGACAATCTTTCATTTGTCATTTGACTTTATCACACTTTTAAAATTAAACAGCATGTTAAAGATAAAGTTATCTAGTACCTGTATTTTTTATGCACTACCCAATCCAACATTCAATTGAATTAACAGGAAGAAATATCTCACAGATGAATAAATTTATCAATTTATTCCATGAAATTGATTAGGTAGCTACTTGACAAAATCCCAATGTGGAACAAAGTGGCTGATGTTATGAAATAATATGTCTGCTTTGGTCTTGGGAAGCTTGCATCATAGAATGGGTTCATTAAAGAATAAAACTTTTCCCTCAGTCTTTAACAAATAATATATTTAGGGCTGGAGAGATGGCCTAGTGGTTAAGAGCGCCGACCGCTCTTGCAGAGGACTCGGGTTCGATCCCCAGCACCCACATGGCGGCTGAGAACCATCTGAAACTCCAATTCCAGGAGAACTCCAGTTCCAGGGGAATCCGAGACCCTCTTCTTACCTCCGCGGCGTTACACGACACGGGTGCGCAGACTTGCATGCAAGCAATACATTCATACACATACATACATAAATAAAAATTAATAAAAAAAATAATATATTTAGCAAGCAAGAGTATGTGAAACTATCAGTGTGAGGTTTTATATTCTACAGAAAAAGTAAAATACAAAGACCAATGATGTGAAAATCTTGATTAATTTTGGTAAAATATACTCAGTAAGGAATGGTTACTTTATTTTCGTTTTTTTTTAATTTATTTTTATTGATGCTTTGTGTATTTCATACATCATTTTCCAATTCAGTTCAGGCATATATCCCCTTCCCTTCCCCCCCACCCCACCCCTACCCATCGCAGATCGTGCATTCTGCCGTAAGTTTTCTGCATCTTTCTCTGCTTTTTTGTTTTGTTTTGTTTTCATTTTTTTTAACAATAGGTGATAATTTGTGAGTACAAGCATCCTTCATGTAAAACCAATTTGCAAGCAGTTGTGCCCAAACCCACACAGCTCATGGGTCCCACCATCCTGAAAGGGGGGGCTTGTATGTTCAATCAAGTTGATCAAATGAGTGTCCAGTCTATATTGTTGTAGTTTCACCATTAACCCCAATCGAAGCCCTTACATTCTACCACGCCCCCTCTTCCGCAGATTGTTCCCTAGGCTTAGAAAAGGGGCACAGGTGGATGAGAAGCAAAACACTCTACTTTCTCTGGAGCTGATGTCTTGGTCTCTAGTCAGTTCTGGCTGTTTTCTTTCATGGGCTGCCAGCTTGTCCAGGCTTAACCTTTCGATCCTACTAATGAAGCACATGCAATTAGATATTTAGGTATTTAAACAGTATAATATATAGCCTTTCGATCCTACTAATGAAGCACACACAATTAGATATATGGGTATTTAAACAGTACTAATTGTTATGGTAGGTTACTTTGGTATAGACACAGATGTTTGGATGGTATGTCAATTCATGATCTACATTTTCTTCTGTCAAGTATGGCAGGGTCTTCGTGTGGTTTATAACATCTCCTAACCATTAGAGGATGTAAGCTTGTGACATCAGCCGTGGGTTATTCCTCCAAGGAGAGAGCCAATAGCCAATTAGATTTGGGATATACAGACATATGGCTGCCACTGCTGCACAGTATTTCCAGGCAGATGAGGTGTAGCTGGTGCTGACGGAGGAGTCTTGCTTGACTCAAGGAGACCTATATTTGCTTTATTGGTTTAGTGGTCTTTGGTAACACTCTCTGGCATCCCAGAGACCATCTGTATACTTGCAAGTGCGGTCTCCATACATCTTTTCCATGTTTGTATCAGGTCTTCAACAGCAGGGCCTTATCGCCTCTCTTCCTGCAGATATCCCAGTTAGGAGGCAAGGAGCCTTTACCATTTGTGGGGGCTTGGATCCCCTGGCCAACATCTCCTTGGTAGAATAATCCATTGTTGATGTCAGAGCTCCTGTATTGATATATTTTGTTTAGGTGCATAGCTTAAGGAGACTTTAGCATTATATTTGGTTCTGAATAGAAAATAATCCTTTTCACAGTTTCTATGTCCATTAGTCAATTAAAGAAGGCAGTTTTACTGATTTTACAAGAGAACACTTCTATAACAGCTGGTTCCAATCTACAGCTGGAGAATGACCTCATCATCCTCTTATTTCTCTTTATTCTATGGGGGGGAGTTAAGAAAGTCTCTTGTATTAAAACCTTTGCAGCACCTAGAAGGTAAGCTTCGTTAGGAATCATTAAAAAATAGTTGTTACTAGTAGGATCCACAGAGGGGCCTGATGTCTGCAGCAATCTGAGGCATTTCTTCCCTTCAATGCGCAGAGGAGTCAATCCTTCTGCTGGCACTTTCTGGTACATCCTACTCACTGCAAAGCTGCATTTTCTTTCTCAGCCATTAAGTTGGTGATACTCTGGCCTGTTGGAACATACAAATCCTTTCCCATAGTTAGTTTTAAGATTTGGGTTGCAAGGTTTTTTGACAAAAAGTTTTCATATCTATCTATATCCCCCTTTTTTATTTAAGGTGTTTAGTTTTGACCCATGAGTCTCAAAAAAGCAGTTGTTTTATACATACCTATAGGGTGGAATCAAGGCACAGATTTCATCAAGTTCACCCATGCTGTTTTGGGTTACTGTATGTGATTAACTTGGGAAACAAAGTTCATTTTTGAGTTAAATCATCCTATAGGTGAAAGAGATTGCTACCAGGTGATACTATATGACAGCAAAATTATAGAGAACATTTGTTTATACCAATCCCAAAGTAATTGTTATACAGATTTTAGTTAAAGCTAATGTGGACAAGAGCAATTTATATCACCAATTAACTCAGATGCATTACCGTTTTTATCAGTCTTCAAACCAATGTTGTCCAATATGCCCATATTTACTTTTACTAAGTCCTAAAACACCATGTATCTTGTAGACAGAGTCTGGGCAAAACTGGATACTTGTTGAACTCATGTCAATTAAACATGCACCAATCGAATATACACCCGTGTCCCTCTCCCACCCCTCCCACCCCTCCCGAGTCACTATTTCAGTCAGCCTTCTGATGCAATCTTTCTGTTGTTGTTCTTTTAATGTGCATCCCTCTCCACAAGAAATATTTATAACTGGGTTATTGGTACTAGCGTCCACATATGAGAGATACCATTTGTCGTTTGTTTTTCTGGGACTGTGTTACTTCACTTAACATGATGTCTTCAAGCTCCATCCATTTACCTGCAAAGTTCATGATGTTGTCTTTCTTTACTGCTGCATAGAATTCCATTGTGTACATGTACCACATTTTCTCTATCCACTCGTCAGTTGGGGGGCATTTGGGTTGATTCCAGTTTTTTGCTATTGTGAACAGAGCGGCAATAAATATAGCTGTGCATACTTTAAAGAAGCACTGTCATATATATTTACATACAATGACCCTTCATAAACCACGTTAATACTATTATTTCAACTTTTTTTATCAACATGACTATGATTATGTTCTCTCTCTCTCTCTCTCTCTCTCTCTCTCTCTCTCTCTCTCAATTTTATTCCTCGGACCATCCCAAAAATGCAATGGTGAAGTTGATTCCTAATAATATTGTACCAGTTTAAATTGAATCTACACTCAAGATGTTTAGTCTTGTGAAAACATTTTCAAATAATATTCCTGGGAGTCTTTGACCTAATTTTGGAAAGTATTTCACAGTTTCAGATGTATGAGCACCAATTATGTCCTGAGAGTACATCAATGTTTCTATAAAAGTTAAAATATATGAGCTGCTGAAAAGTGAAGCACCTAAAATATTTATTTAATGGATTCACAGCCTGGATACCACAGTACTAAGGAGGAATATATGGTGACAGTGACAGTTTCCCTTCTTTACTTTTTACTTTCATCAATTCTGTTTCTTCTTTAGGATGAAATTTATTTTTTTTTTTGGTCTTTTTGAGACAGGGTCTCCTTGTAGCCCCAGCTGTCCTGGAACTCGCTCTGTAGACCAGGCTGGCCTTGAACTCACAAAGATCCACCTGCCTCTGCCTCCCAAGTGCTAGGATTAAAGGCGTGCGCCACTACGCCCGGCCTAGGATGAAAATTTGTAATAAAGTATATCTGTTTAATAAAAAACTGTCAAAAGTATGGTACTAAGTATGGCACATTTTTAAATGGATAATTTGTTTAATATGGCATCTGGAATTCTATTTGATTTCATATTACCACATTTAAAAGGATGAAGTGTTAAGATTTGCTGCAGTTTTTGTGATAGAAGTACATAAGTATAGACTCAATGATTTACAATATGACATGCATTTTGTGAACAAGAAATGCTAGCTTCAAGTAAGGCAAGCTGAGTAATAGTAATGTTATATTTCTTTTTATCTAAAAGCAACTGTGCTTTTAGTGAATCCCTTAATGGGCTCTAGAATTAACCTACTACCTATGTTCACACTTTATAATTTTGGTACAAGGGTGGGGGATATGTTTGCATATTTTAGAGCAACGTAAAATTAAAAGGGAAAATTGTGAATCTTGAAATATGATTTGGAAGTAACCTACAGTGTATTGTTAGATGACAAGATTTTAGTACTTGTGTGACATACATCAATGCATATGTTGAAACAATATGGATTAGAGGGAATAACAAAAGAACTGGGACAGGGAACTAACTGAAGCAATAGAGTTCTTCCCCACAAAAAAAAATCTTCTGCTTTGAAAAACTTTGAAAAGACTCAAAAGAGGAAGTAGGGCATGTATGGCAGACTGCATGAACTTGGGAGGGGCAGGGGGCATGGAGGGGGAAATGAGTGTGTATTGAACTGAGAAGTGATGGATGAAATGCACAAAAATTCAATAAAAGATAAAAAAAGAAATCTAAATGTTATCACACTAGCATTATTTTTGTTATTGTGACTGTCAATTAACTATGTTTGGCGAAAATTGAAATTGAGAATTATTATTTTTATTTTCTTAAATAAAATATGTTAATATAATCATATGGAATATAAATCATATGGGATATAATGTGTATTAACACATTATTTTATTCAGATAATAAATTATAAAAAATTAAGATGCAAGCTATCTTTATTAAACTTGTGAGGCTAGAGAATTGGCACAGTATATGCTATTCTTGCAGAGGATGTGAGTTTGGTTCCTATCACCTACTTAGCGAGTAACACCTGTCTGTAATTATACTTCCAGGAGATTCCAACTCCCACTTCTTGCCTCTGAGGGAATTATACACATATCCTACAATTATATAGATGCAAGTAGATCATTCACTCAAAATTTCTATCTAATATAGAAAAAATAGCTGCTTTATAGGATTAATGTGTGTCATTTATATTAGAAATTATTAATATGCAAATTCAATTTTTATAGTTTTCTGGATATTATATTAGTCATATTTTCAAAAATTTTCAAGAATATTTAGTATAATAACTTCGTTTAAAAGTAATAGTGTTCAGACATTGGGGTTTTTAACACAGGAAAAACATGGAATAAGACATAATTTACTATCACCCATTTGGAGCAAAAGCCCTAGGAAACCAAACAATAACCCAATCAAACATATAAACTTATGGTTTATATGATACTGGATGAAAACTGAAAAATTGTGATTCAGAGGTACAAGTAAAAATAACACAAAAATAAATGAATGTTATGGCTGCTCAAAATTTGTCTTCAAAATTTCTGCCAAATTTATAAGTACTCCAGGTGGTCTTTGAAATTAACAGAGTTCAAAAGGTGGAGCTGAGAGTTTGGGTATACCAATGTGATGATACTTTTACAGAAAGATACAGATCAGAGAAAGAATAATAAAAAAGGCAGCCTTACTATTATAATCATTCCAGAATATTTAGCTGCTTAATGATTGGTAAATGTTTTCCAGGAACCTAGCTGAAGTTAATGAAAATGCTACCTAAAACCTAGAAGAAAAACAGTGATTTCCTGCACTACAGACAAGGGAATGTTGCATTTTTCTAAGCAGCTGGGCGGAACAGAAGCTGAGAATTGTTTTTTTTTTTTTTTTTTTTTTTTTTATCTTTATTCATTATTGTTNGGTAAATGTTTTCCAGGAACCTAGCTGAAGTTAATGAAAATGCTACCTAAAACCTAGAAGAAAAACAGTGATTTCCTGCACTACAGACAAGGGAATGTTGCATTTTTCTAAGCAGCTGGGCGGAACAGAAGCTGAGAATTGTTTTTTTTTTTTTTTTTTTTTTTTTACCATGATGCAATCAAGTTCCTGATACTTACAAAGCATCCTCCAGTATAATTCATTTTTATCTCTACCCCAATGATATTTTTTTTCTTTTTGAGACAGGGTCTCCCCATAGCTCCAGATGTCATAGAACTCACTCTGTAGACCAGGCTGGCCTTGAACACACAGAGATCTGCCTGCCTCTGCCTCCCAAGTGATAGGATTAAAGGCATGTGCCACCAAGCCCAGCATCCCAATGACATTTTAAAAAACACAAATTTCATGCAGGTATGCTGATTTAGGCTGTGCTCTGAGACCACCAGAGGCCAGGCTTACGTAGTCCCATGGAGGAAAGCTGAAGCAGCAATGCTCTAAGACAACCCAGCAAGGAGGCCGGGCTCAGGCAGGCAGAAGGAGGTGGTGCTTTGAGACCATCCCGCCAGGAGGCCTACCTCAGGCAGGCTCACATTTGCAGGATGAACAAGGCAGAGATCCAAGACCACCCTGCTGATTGCCCTATTCTACAGGCACATACATCCAGCCCTGAAGTAAGCCAGTACACAGATCTTGAAAGAACCACAATAGATACACTCAAAGAACTGTAAGAAATCAAGGAATATAAAGAACACTCAGAAAAATGAATCAAAGAACTAGAGGGAGAGAATGACAAACAGTGCAAGGAAGTGGAAATGGTGAAGAAATCTCAGGCTTAACTGAAAAAGGAAAATCAATCATCCAGTCAAAAGCAAAAGGCAGGAGAGAGCTTCAATAACAGAATGGATGAAGC
The DNA here is from genome assembly GCA_009823505.1 of Rhizomys pruinosus. Taxonomy (NCBI): domain Eukaryota; kingdom Metazoa; phylum Chordata; class Mammalia; order Rodentia; family Spalacidae; genus Rhizomys; species Rhizomys pruinosus. Next base: position 77,964 of record VZQC01011725.1, read on the forward strand.
AGAAAATAGAATATGAAGTTGAGAAGATAACATGGAAGAACTGGAGTGTTCAAGAAAAGATTATGAAAAAGAAAAAAGAAAAACAGAAGCATGGTATTATCAGGAAATGTGGGACACTATGGAAAGAACAAACCTCAGCATTATAGGTATAGAGGAAGGAGAAGAATCCCAGAATAAATTGTACTGAGCAGATCTTTAACAGAATTATACAAGAAAATTTCCCCAAATTGAAAAAAAAAAAAAAGACATACCCATACAAATACAAAAACTCATAGAACACCAACTAGACAAGACCAGAAAAGAAATCCCCTACACCATATCCTAGGAAAAATGCTAGATACTCAAAACAGAATTCTGAAAGCTTCAAGAGAAAAACAAGTTACATATAAAGGGAAACCCAACAGAATTACAGCTAACTTTCCAGTCCAAACTATGAAAGCGAGAAGAAGTTGAACCAAAGTATTCCCAGTAGTAAAAGACTGTAGATGCCAACCCAGATTACTATATCCAGCAAAAATGTCAATTAAAGTTGAAGGAGAAAGAAAAATCTTTCTTGACTTAAACAAGATGAAAGAATTCTTGTTCAGGAAACCAACCCTTTAGAAAATAATCGAAGCAGTTCAAAGAACAGAGGAAAGGAACAACTAACCCTAGTTGGCAAGAAAGATTAATTAATGATTCAGAAATACAAACCTAGACCAAAAATGAAAGCAGAAAATGAATTGAAAGTGTTCTATCTTGTCTTCCATTGCTGTGACAAAACACTCTGACCAACACCAACTTGGGGAGGAAAAGGTTTATTCATCTTACATCACCTGGGTCACAGTTCATCACTTAAGGAGCCCAAGGCAGGAACTCAGGGCAGGAACTTGGAGGCAGGAGCTGAAGCATGGGCCATGGAGGAATGCTGTTCACTGGCTTGCTCCCCTGGCCCATGCTCAGTCTGCCCTCTTATACTGTACACAACAACCTGCCCAGGGTGGTACCACTCATTGTAGGCCGGGCCCTCCCACACTGCTCGACCATCAAGACAATACTCCACAGATGTGGCCACAGGTCAATCCAATGGAGCCAATTCCCCAATTGAGGCTCTCTCAACCCAGGTGTGTCAAGATGACACTAAAGCTATCCAGCACAGAAAGGAAGCATTATACATATCTCAATAATAACCTTAAATGTTAATGTTCTGAACACCCCAAACAAGAGACAGAGACTGGGAGAATGGATTAAGAAATTGAACCTTTTTTTTTTTTTGGTTGTTAGCCTTAGCTTTTAATGGTTGTTCTATCCCTAAACATAAAAAAAGACTGAGAGAAAGATGTAGGACAGTTATGGCAGAATGCATGATCTGGGGTGGGGTGGGGGAAGGGAAAGGGGAATATGTCTAAACAGAACAAAGAAAGTATGTCTGAAATACACAAAACATCAATAAAACATTATAATATAGAGATATATATATAGAAGATTATGACAAAATTGAACCCGTATATGTGTTGTTGTCTAACAAGAAAACCCATTTTAACGTTAAACTTTTTCAGTGACAGGTACCATCTTAAGATAAAAGGATGTAAAAATATCCCAAACAATTGCTTCCAAAAAGCAAGCAAGTGTTGCTATACTAAAAACAGACAAAATAGACTCCAAATTAAAGCTAATCAGAAGAGATTAAGAGAGTCACAGCATTCTTATCAAAAGAAAAATTAACAATGAATATTTTACAGTCATAAACTTATGTGCACCAAACTCTTATGTACCAAACTTCATAAATGCAATTCTGCAGGATTTCAAGGCACAGCTTAACCCCAGCACACTAATAGTGGGAGACTTCAATACCCCACTGAGCCCATTGGACAGGTCATCTAGACTATGAATAAACAGAGAGACATCTGAGCTGAACAATACAATACATCAAATGAACCTAACAGATATCTACCTAATATTTCACCCAAACACCAAGGAATATAATTTCTACTCAGCACCCCATGCACCATTCTCCAAAATCAAACATATACTGGGACACAGAGCAAACCTCAACAACAACAAAAACAACAACAACGGCAACCAACAAAATAACAAAATAATTCTATGCATTCTATCAGACCACAGTGAAAAAAAGCTTGATATCAACACCAGAAAGAGCCCTACTATGTACAAAAACTCATGGAGGCTAGACAACTAACTAGGGAATAATGAATGGGTAAAAGGAGAAATAAAGGAATAAATAAAAGTATTCCTGGCACTTTTTTATTTGGGAGATTTTTTTTATTATGTCTTCAATTTCCTCAAATGTTATGGGTCTATGGGGTTGGAGAGATGGCTCAACCGTTAAGAGCACCGGCTGCACTTGCAGAGGACCAGGGTTCGATTCCCAGAACCCACATGGCAGCTGAGAACCGTCTTTAACTCCAGTTCCAGGGGAATCCAATGCCCTCTTCTGACCTCCATTGCATTGCACGACAAAGGTGCACCAACCTCCATGCAGAGAGTATACTCATACACATAAGAAAATAATAATAATAAAATAAATTATAAATATTTTTTAAAATGTTATGGGTCTGTTTAAACTGCCAATCTCTTCTTGGTTAAGTTTTGTTGGTTCCCAAGGTTTCAGATATTCATAAATTTCTCTTAGGTTTTCAAACCTAGTAGAGTATAGGGTTTTGAACTATTCTCATATGATTATCTGGATCTTTTCTATATCTGTTGTGATGTTTCCCTTTTCATCATGAGCACTATTAATTTGGAGTTGCTCTTTCTTTCTTTTGGTTAAATGGGCAAGAGGTCTATCTATGTTGTTTATCTTTTCAAAGAAACAGCTTTTGTATTCATTGATTGTTTTGTATTGTTTTCTTTGTTTCTGTTTCACTGATTTCTTCACTGATTTTTGTTATTTATTCCTTCCTGTTCGGTTTAGGTCCAAGTGTTTTTATCTGCAGTGTTAGATTATTTATTTTTTTCCCTTTCTTTTTCTAATGTGGGCATTTAGGGCTTTAAATTTCCCTCTTAGAACTGCTATTAAAGTACCCCATAAGTTTTGTTGTGTAGTATTTTCTTTTTTAGTTAGTTCCATGAATACTTTTAGTTCATTGTTTTTTTCTTCCCTGACCAATTCATTATTCGGTATTTTATTGTTTAGTTTCCATGTGATCTTGTAGCTGGTCAGGCTTATTCTTGTGTTAATATTGAGCTTTATTGCACTGTGGTCTGATAGAATATCAGAGTTACCATACAGTTTATTCCTGGAGGAAATAATTCTAGTACATACGTACCACTTATAGGCATATTTTGGAACAACACAATATGGAGGGAACCACAACCACATAAGGACTGGGTCAAAGAACAGACTGATATAGTTAAATTCTGCCCCAAACAATGAAGCTTTCCAGAGAAAAAAAACTTTAAAAAGACTGAGAGAAAAATGCAGAGCATGTATGACAGAATGCATGATGTGGGGTGGGGTGGGGTGGGGAGAATGGAAAGGTGACTATGTCTAAACTGAACTGAAAAATGATGTCTGAAATACACGTGGAAAAGAGAAGCTCCAACTATCCCTTTTTGCAGATGACATGATAGTTTACCTAAGGGATGCCAAAAACTCCACCAGAAAACTTCTAGAAACAATGAACAGTTTTGGTTATGTTGCAGGATATAAACTTAACCTAGAAAAATAAGTAGCCTTTATTTATGCCAATAACAAGCAGCTGGAGAAGAAATACAAGGATACCTTCCCATTCACAATGAGATATCTAGGAGAAAACCTGACCAAATACACTAGAAACCTCTACAATGTAAATTTTTATATCCATAAATGCCAATAACAAGCAGCTGGAGAAGAAATACAAGGATACCTTCCCATTCACAATGAGGTATCTAGGAACAAACCTGACCAAAGACACTAAAAACCTCTACAATGTAAAATTTACATCCATGAATAAGGAAAATGAAAAAGACACCAGAAGATGGAAGGACCTCCCAGGCTCATGTATTGGAAGAATTGATATAATGAAGATGACCATCCTGCCCAATTTAATACATAAATCCAATGCAATTCCAATTAAAATCCCCATGAGCTTCTTCACAGACCTAGAAAAAAAAATCCTAAAGTTCATATGGAAAAACAAAAGAACCCAGAAAGCCAAAGCAATGCTGAGCAAAAAGAGCAATGCTGGGGAGATTACTAAACCAGACTTCAAACAATATTACAGGGCTATTGTCCTTAAAACACCCTGATTTTGGCATAAAAATAGATCCAGAGTTCAATGGAACACAATTGAAGATCCAAACTTGAGCACATGCAATTTCAGCCACCTCATATTTGACAAAGGGGCCAAGAAGAATCAATGGAAGTGAGACGGCATCTTCAGCAAATGATGTTGGAAAAACTGGATCACCACTTGTAGAAGAATAAAGTTAAACCCTTACCTCACACTGTACAGAAAGCAACTCCAAATGGATAGACGACCTCAATGTGAAACCTGATAATCTGAAAATGATAGAAGAAATGTTTGACAGGAACCCACAAAATATGGGTGTAGGAAAAGACTTTCTAAATCACACAACAACTGTGCAGGAAATAAGATAAAAAATGTACATGTAAGTTTACCACAACTGTGAATGTTCCTCAGGTGAGAAAAGATAGGGTTGGATACCCTGGAAATGGAGTTATGGGCAGTCATTAGCTAGCATGTCTGTACTAGGAACACAACCAGGGTCCTCTGCACAAGAAAACAGTGCTCTTAATCTCTTATCCACTGAGTGAACCATCTCGATCTACATTTCATATTTTTGATGGATATATACAGTATCCCAAAAGCCATTTGTTGATGAGAAAGTATTTTCAAATTTATTGTTTTTGAGATTTTTGTTCAAAATAATTTGAAACAAAAGTTCTTCTGAATGGTATCTTTGTTTTATTTTGCTATGCATCTTACTTCCTTTATACAAATACCAAATGATTTTTATGGACAATAAAGTGTGTGTGTGTGTGTGTGTGTGTGTGTGTGTGTGTGTTTTATTAATTTGTTGTGGAGCAATCCAACTACCAGAAAACTAAATGTCCAAACCTGATACTGTTTTGGTTATTGTGATTTTGTTCTGAATTTGGAAATAATTAAGAATATGTTCTCAGGCCTGGAAAGATGGCTCATTAGTTAAGAGCACCGACTGCTCTTGCAGAGGACCTGGGTTCGATTCACAGCACCCACATGGAATCTAAGAACAGTCTTTAACTCCTGTTCCAGTGGAATCCGACACCCTCTTCTGACCTCCACAGCTTTGCAGGACACGGGTGCACCTACCTACATGCAGACAGTACACTCATACACATAAAAAATAATGATGAAGAAGAATGTGTTCTCAATATCATGTTGCCTTTTCCAAATATGTTACCTATTAGAATACAATGAGGTTTTATTTTTAATTCACATTTTTACATAAATTTGTCAATCTCAGAATTTTATTCAAAACTTCACTCAATCAATGTCACTTTGTGTGATATTTACATATTTATGAGTTTATATATCTTACTGATAAATATATGATATTTTGATACTTTTGTACGGTTTGTTTAATTTCTTTCAAAATTATTTATATTTTTATTGCTGAAATATTCTATTCCTTGGTTAAATAAATTCATATAAAATTTAATCTTTGCGATTCAATTAAGAATTATTTTCCTTATTTCCTTGGATGGGTAAAGCCCGATTACATAACAATAAAAATGAATGAATTTTTTCATCTCACTTCTTAACTTCTAATTGTTTTTAGGTCAGATGTTTTTTGATGTGACTTTAGAAGTATCCTCATGTAAGATATTACAATGTGATAACAGATATAATTTATTTTATTTTCAATTTGGTTGGCATGTGCTTTTTTGTTATTAATCTTTTTCCATAGGTCATACATCATTTCTCAATCAAATCTGGAATCACTTCTCTTTCCATATCCCCCATCCTACCCAAGTCCCTACACTTTGTCATACATGTCCTGCATCTTTTTCTGAGTCTTTCCAGAGATTTTTTTCTTTTTTTCGGTTCTTTTGTTGTTGTTCTCTCCAACTTGTATTGGTACAGTATATATGGTGTAATATAATATATATATATATATATATATGTATACTGTATATATATATATGTATATATTTGTATATATACATGAATATACATACATACATACACATATCACTTGAGTTGGAGGATTTATTTTTTCCTAGAAGATGTCATGTTTTCTTTAAGGAAGTGCACGAAGGTCCTCCTTGGCAATCCCTAACAACCATCAATCCTGCACTTTTGGTACACATTGGGGTCTTTCCCTCTCATGGCCCCCCAAATGAAATACAGTAAGCATGCATCCTGTCTCGATCCCCCTGCCCTGGGCTCCATGATAAATCCTAGGTAGTCCAACAATGGCAGTCTGCATTCTGACTAAGCTGACATCCCCTTAGCTGTTTAGTCCACAAGCTGGGTATCTCAGTAGTCCCATATGGCATTGAAGTTTTGGAGGATCCTTGGAAAGACATGAGTCCTCAGTCCATATTGGAAGGTTAAAAAAGGCTGTGTCTCACGTCTTTGAGGAGTGCCAAAAGTGGTGGCAGCCACAGAGTTGATGCACTTCCAGTAAGAATTGAAGGCACGCCAAACATCAGTACTCTATTATCTTCTAGGTGTGATATTCTTTTTTCTGCTTCTTCCATTCTGCTTCTCAGGCTTTTCCCAAACTTTTCTTTTGATTGGATGATTGTTCAATTTGCTTTTTCAGTTCTTCCTGTGTTTTCTTTACTATTTCCACTTCCTTTTGGATCTTCTCAGTTTTTTCTTGTAGCTCCTTGTTTTGATCGTTGGTTTCTATTTCATTTCCACATGGGATCTTTTCAGTGTTTCCACTTCCTTCTGGAGTTTGCCATTTTTTTTCCTCTAGCTCTTTCTAGAGTCTGTCATTTTCTTCTTTTAGTTCATTCCGAAGTTTGTCTTTGTCTCCCTCTAAGTCCTTTCTGAGTTTTTCATTCTCTTCCCTTACTTCGATGATTTCTTTAAATATATCTGTGATTGTTATTCTAACAATCTGTGTCCTGGGTTACCTCTAGGGAGATCCCATTGTAGGAGTCCTCCACATGCTCCTTAGAGTTTAGTGTGGAGTTATTCTGCACTTTCCCTATATTGTTCTTTTCTTGTGGTCTCAGCATGTGGTTTGTCTTTTGCCTGTATTCTGATGCAAGTATTGAATGCCTCTTAACCTTGTTGAAGGATTGCTTTCCTTGATTCCTTCAGGTGCCTTTGCTGTATTCTCCTTATGTAGGGAGGGTTGGCTTGTCTAGGTTTTATGGTTTCAATTTTGGTTATATATTGGAACGTATAGTTCACTCTTCCCTTTCTGTTCCACAAGAACTGGGTGAGTAACAACCCAGATAACACCTTCTGAGCACTGTATTCCCTCTACTGTCAGCCACTCTCTCTGCAGGTGTGTGTCTGTGTGTGGGGGGGTTGTTTGAGTTGCTTGCTTAGCCCACACGCTGGTATCCTCTGCCGCCACTTGGGCACAAGCTGCCCATGCCCTGTGAGTTCATACCTCAGCTCCCTGCTCCCAGAAACCTCTGGGCCAAAACGCTGGTCCACACGGCCACCGTCATTCGGGCACCAACTGCCCATGCCATGGGAGTTCAAACCTCAACTCAGCATGTGTTTTTTTTTTTTTTTTACATATTTATTTTTGCCTACTTTCTATGGGTAGAATATCTAGGACTATGTTGAATAAAGTAGTTAGATTAGACTTTCTTGCCTTTATATTAAAAACAACTGGAGCAAATATATACCAGGTACTGTATATAATCTTGTTGAATATTTCATGGAAGAGGAGGGTATCAGCCCTAATAGAGAACTAGACATTATCATTTGGCTAAATTGACATGACAACTAGACTTCTAAATATTTATGTTTATGTCCATATGCAAATTCAATTTTCAGACTTACTCAGACCACCATCTCTTTCCAGTGAACAATGATATATTCAGTGTACAACTGCACCACAAATTGGTGAGAATATGTGCAGAATGAGTGACCTAGCCTTACATAAGATATTTGTAACATTTCCTAGGTAACACTATAAATGATATGAAAAAAGTCAGGAGCCAGAAATTAGAGGGTATGGATTGTTGTTCAATTATTCCCTACTGATAGACTCAAGAATGAGAACATTGTTGCATTCAGCTGCCTAATCATAGGAGACCTCCCCAGGCTCCATTGGAGTGTCCAAATTTAATAGTTACTTAGAAGGTGCTGGTTAAAGTAACTGTTTCAAAAAATCCAGCCAAAATTCAAATGTCTGAGAAACTAATATAGAGGAAGGGTGAGAGATTGATAGAGATGAGTTTGACATAAAAGCGTTTTGGTAATATAGAAATCAGAATTTATGAACTTTTCAAATAATAATAAAATATGTTATGAACTTTTCAAAGATAATAAAAATATAAGTTTTCAGTCTATAAATACTGTGGCCTTGTATTCTTCACAAAGTGATTAGGTTGATGTAGTTTCTTTCATTTGTTTATTGATATTTTATGATAAGTGGCTGTTAAAATATATACAAATATGTTTTGTTTATTAATTTATAAACATATGCTATTTTCTCTGATTGTATTAAAATGTTGCAAAAGGCATAATTTTTTATGTTGAGGAATATTTCCAGTTAATTAATAAATCCCAATTAGCAACTGTGCATAATCCTTTCAACATGTTTGCAAATATATTTTGATAGTGTTTTTACTATTATTTGTTATGAACCCTGTTAGTAGTCATTGCTGAATAACTTTCTTTATTGTCAGATCTTCCTCTGACTTTGCTTAATAGTGCCCTTATAACATAAGTTGTCATGACTACAAGAGAAAATATAATTCTCAATTCATTTTAACACTAAGCTCTTATCACAACCCTTACAGAGTAGCGGAAAGTTGCATCAGATTTTCAAAAGTACTGCAGAAAAAAAATTAAACAAACTATCAACCAATAACCATGTATCCTACAAATAAGTTTTAGACATAGCGTGATAGAGACATCATGCATTAATAAAATTGAGAATTATTCTTTAAAAAAAAACTATCTGATGAAGTTATTCAGAGTGAAAAAGATTTCCATGACTCAGACGAAGCTGAGGCAGGAATATTTACTGGTAATCATTATTAATTTAAAATCCAGAATGTTGTAACACTGCAAGCATGGTATGCATACATTTTCAAGTTCATTATAAAGCATAAATATATACTTTATAATTTATCTGATAGTCAGTACTGAAAGATATAAAAGGGCAGACAAAATAATCCATTATACTTGGAGCTACTGAGATGCCTCAGTGTTTAAGATCACTATATGCTCTTGAAGAAGACACAGAGTCATTTCCCAGCACAACTGTCTGTAACTCCAGTTCCAGGGCATCTGAGACCCTCTTCTACCTTCTATGGGCATTACATGCATAGGTGCACTTTTATACATGCAGGTAAAACACGTATAAAAGTAAAAATAAATTAAAATAACTTTTAATATGGTATAGAGCTAGACATGTCTATATACATCTTTACTCTGAGCATTAGAGAACAGAAGCAGGGAGATCTCTATATATTCAGGGCCACTCTAGTCTGCATGATAAGGTCCAGGCCAGCTAAGGCTACATAGTGATAAACTATCACAAAGAAAAGAAAAAACAATAATGGTATGTAAGGATAAGCAGAACATAGTTAAGTTCCATTGATTATATGATATTGTTCTTTGGTTTATTGTTCACTGTGTTTCATTCTTTGTGTTCATGATAGGTTAGGACCATTACAACACAGGTTCAAAACAACAAGAATGAAGTAAATAAATACTCTCCAAACTATAAAAGGCCTGGACCAAATGAGTTTAATATAGATTTCTATCAGAATTTCAGAGAAGAAACAACAACAATATATTTCATTTATTCCCTCAAATATAAAAAGAAGTAAGATTCCCAAACTTTTTCAGAAATCAATATTAAATGGATAATAAAGCTGATAAGTGCAAAACAAAATTACAGGCAGATCTACTAATTAATATGAAGTCAAATACCAGCACAGTCATCTCAATCCCATTATCAAAAATAATTTATCATGACCACTATGATCTCATTCTAGTGATAAAAAGATAGAAAAACTCACATAATTCAATAAATATTAAACACCAAGGAAGAAATTCAAGATAGGAATCACAAGATTGTCTCATTGGAAGTGGAAAAAGCCTTTGACATAGTCAAGCATCCTTACATAATAAAGCCATACAGAGAATAGGAATAAAATAAGTACACCTAAATATCATATAATTTATGTACAATTTACCAATAGTCAACATCATGTTAAATGGAGGACAAAAAGATATCACACTAAGATTAGGAACAACATAAAAGTGTCGATTCACAATGATACTAAATAATATAGTACTAAAATTTTTAGCTAAAAAATAAAAAAGAAAAATAAGGAATGCAAATAGAAAAAAAGTCAATATATGCCTATTTCCAGATGATCAGATTCTTTATATAATAAACACAAAAGACTTTACCAAAAAACCTCCTACAGTCGATAATTACAGCAAAGTAGCAGTGTACAAAATTAACACAAAGATCCGTAGCTTTCCTGTATGCCAATGCCAAAAACCTGGGAATCAAATTAGAGAAAATAAAAACAATTCACAATAGTTAAAATATGTCCTGGGAATAAAACTAATAAATAATTCTACACCAAACTCTTAGCACACTGAAGAAAGTAACTGATGAGCAGTCTAGATGAAAAGACATGCTGTAATTATAGATTTTTTTAATAATTTATATTTTGCAGATTGCATTCTAACCAAAAGCTATCTACAGATTCAATGTGATCCCAAACAAAATTCCAATGCAATATTCAAAAACATGTAAAAACAAAATCTAAAAATATATATGAAAGCACAAAAGATCAAACATAGCTAGAGTAATTTTGAACAAACAGAATTTAGGAAGAAATGACCATATTTGATTTCAAGTTATATTACTCTAAAAAGTAGCAACACATTATATTAGAGGCAAAAACAAAGCCAAATAACAATGAAATAGAATCAGACTGTCTTTTTAATGAAATTCAGTGCACCTGTTTAGGTTTGTATATGTTTCAAAGAATAATATCATCTTGCTGTTTTGCTCACTCTGGTAGCATTGGAAGTGAGAGCAACAATCAACAGCAGGATTTTCTGAAATTAAAATTGTTTGTAGAGAAAAATGGCCTTGTGAAGCCAATGAATTGTCACTTCCAGGAATGGAGGGATACCACTGGCATCTATCCATACAACAGAAGATTTGTGTCTACATAATTTCAAAAACTCAGAATCCAAGCATTTAGAAAATAAACAATCCAACTAAAAATTGGGTATGGAATTCAGTTGGAGATTCTCAAGAGAAGAAATATAAATGGTTCAGAAACAGTTAAAATGTGCTCCATAGTCTTAGCCATCAGAGAAATGCAATTTAAATCTACTTTCAAATCTCAACTCATCACAGACATAATGACAATTAGGGAAACAGCAATGCTTGGTGGTGAGGATGTAGTAAAAGGGGAATATTTACACACTGCTGTTGGGAGTGTAAATTATTCCAGTCACTTTGGAAATATGTCTGGAGTTTTCTCAAGAAACTTGTAATAGAACTCCCATATGACCCTGATGCACCAATCCTGGAACAAAGTATTTTATAACCTACTACAAAGACACTTTTACATCAATGTTTGGTGTTGCTCTATTCACAATGCTAAGAAATAGGATTAAACTAGATGTCCATCTACAAATGAACTGACGAGAAAGATGTGGTAGACTTACATTATGAAGTACTTTTAAGCTGTTAAGAAAATGAAATTTTGAAATTAAAAGTGGCTGGAACTTGAAACAATCATCCTGAATGAGATAATCCAGACCCAGAAAGACAAATGTCCCATGTCTTCTTTCATATGCAGATCTTAGTTTGAAACCATTTTTTACGTATATAATTTGGGGGTCAAGAGGAAACTTAGAAAGTAAAAGATGCTTTTTGAAGTCAGACACATTAATTGAAGGAAGAGTAGTGAAAACTGGAGGCAGAATGTCTGAAGCAGAGAGGAATTTGGGGATAAGGGGAATATCAAAGGGTAAAAGATAAGATTGTCCCAAAGTAAAAAGATATGAAAAGCCATATAGAAGCCATGTAGCTCACAAAACAACTAATGAAAAAATACAATGGCTAGGGGCCAGATGGTATATGTCTCGTGTTCCCTAGCTGTGGTCCAAATCTCAGGGCACCATGTGATACCCAGGTGGCATGGTGAGTGGGTTGGATGATAATCACCTTCAAACATATTAAGGATTTAAATTTGAATCTCATAGTGGAGAAAATAGAGGATGTACTTGAAAGAAGTTTCTGAACAGCATTAAGTACTGGCATCAACAGCAGCAACTGATAAAAAAGACTTAATGAAACTCAAATTCCTCAGCATAGAAAAGAATATCATCATTCAATTGATGAAGGAACATAGAGAATGTAGAAAGAACTTTACCAGCTATACATCTGTCAAAAGGTTAGGATCTAAAAATCTACAAATAATTACAAAAACTAAACATAAAAACTAATTAAGCCGGGTATGGTGGCACATGTCTTTAATTCCAGTACTGGGGAGGCAGAGGCAGGCTAATCTCTGTGATTTCAAGGCCAGTCTCATCTACAGAGTGAGTTCCAGGCCAGCTGGGGCAACAAGGAAACCTTGTCTCAAAAACACCAAGAAAAAGAAAAACTAAATAAAATTGAGGCAAGGAACACATCAATGTTCTCAAAAGATGAAATGTATTTCACAAAGAAATATGTCTTTAATATACAAACATTTTAGCTATAAGGGAAATTTAATTTAAATATAATTTGAGATTTTTGTCTTACCACTGTCAGAATGACTAAGATAAAAAAGGATAAATATTGGAGCTAGAGAGATAAATCAGCACTTAAGAGTACTAACTGCTCTTGTAGAGACCTGGGTTCAAGTCCCAGTACCCACATGGTGGCTATCAACCATCCATAATTCGAGTTTTAGGGGAATCCATTGTCCTCTTTTGAGTCCATGGGCATCCATAACATGGATACACTAACACAGGTACAGGTAACACACACACATACATATAAAATAAAAACAATAAATAAAATAGTTTTAAAAGATAATGATAATATGAGTGGGGTGGGAAGAAATAATTTCTCACTGCTAGTGTGGATGCATACTGGTGGAGCTATCATGGAAATGAGAGTGCAGGTTACACAATAAGATGTGAAATGCTGTCTGCTGGACATGGCATGGATGTGACACTCATGAACCAACAAAATTTGTTGTTAATTGAACAAGAGCAAATCAGAAAAAGACAAGCAAAGTTGTAGGTCCCAGTATTTTCTGGCTTGCTATCTTAAGAAGACATTTGATGGGGAGGGAGTAATAGACTTTATTGAGCATATAGCAGCTGATTTGTTTCCCATGTGCACATTGATGGCCCCACACCCGTGCACAATTGTGGATCACGGATATGGAAAAAATGGCATGAATTTTGAAGGGGGAATTATGGGGAATTGTATGGATAGTTTTACTGGGAATTAGATTAGATAGGATAAATTTTCATGTGAGATATATATATATATATGAATCCTCAAAATAAATATTCTTTAAATTTCATTATCACCACAATTAAAAAATCAGTAATATTCAATTGAGTACCAATAAACAGGGAATTAAGACACACTTCTGAGGAAATGATTTAACCAAGAAAGACTAAAGAGAATGCCAAAGAAGAAAAACAATTTACATAAGGAGTATAACTAGTTGCTCCATATCCTTAAATATAAATAAAATAATAGTCTAATTAAAAGACATACAGAATGGTAAAAGCTATTCAAAGCAAATGGAACTAATGGACAAACACATGAATATATTCTAATACCTAACAAAATAGATTCAAATATAAAACTAGTCAGAAAAGATAGGAAAAGGTAATTTAACAAACATTAAAGAAAAATTCAAAAATGATATTGCAATAATAAACATATATGCTAGAAACATGCACATTTCCAGATTGATAAATGAAACTCTATGAAATATAAAATCTCATGTTGATTCAAATACAACAATGTGTGATTTCAATATCCCACTATCACCAATGGTCAACAGAAAACAAAATAGAGAAAGTATGGTTAATTGACATGATCAATAAAATTGACAGATATATATA
>VZQC01011725.1:99419-122742 GCA_009823505.1 Rhizomys pruinosus
CAACCCAAACCAGACAGGACAATAAATGGCCCAGACCCTTCAGGGATGAAGGTATGGGTCACTCCTCCAGGGAAAGAGCCAAGACCTGCAGATTTGCTTGCTGATGGTGGAGGAAATATAGAATGGGTAGTAGAAGAAGTTGGTTATAAATATCAGCTGAAGCCACGGGACCAGTTGCAGAAACGTGGATTATAACTTTTTGTCCTATTTGGTTAACAATGTGCTTGTTCACATATATAAGTATATTAAGCAGATACTTGTGTTCCCTTTTGAATGTGCAACTGAGATAAGTGTTAAGTGTTGTCATATTTAGGTTATTAGATACTGAAGGACTAAGTGTTCCTCAAGGACATTACCACCTACTTTAAGATATAATGCTTTGCGATTGCACATGAGATACTTATAACATGTTAGGTGGAATTATGACCTTGCCATTGTTCGCAATTGACATTTAAGCATAATGTACGGAGAGGCTATTTATTGGGTGTCAAGTTGACAAGGGGTGGAATTGTGATGCTTAATCCTGGGTGTCAACTTGACTGGACTAAGGAACAAATAAGAGAAAAAGGATCTTCGGATTGGACTACCTCAACCTGGATGGCCCACCCCAAATATGGGCATTACCTTCTGCTGGCAGGCAGTATTAAAGGCCATGCCAGAGGGATCTGGTTCCTTTATTCCTGCGGTTAGCCTTTCTCTCACTGGTGAGTTTGTCTTGCTGCTGTGATCAAGCCTTCAGATCCCAGCGTGTACTGAGACCGGCAGATCTCCTGGAATCCATCGGGCATTCAGCACCAGATTGGGACTACTGAGACATCCAGCCTTGCAGACTGAGCAGTTCCCTGGATTCTCAGCCTCTCCAGTGTGGCACAGCTACTGTTGGACTCCTTGAACTCTGTCACGTAAGCAAATCTATAATTTGTATATAGCTATATATTTGTCCTATTGCTTCTGTTTCTTTAGAGAACCCTGACTAATAAAATTACTGATAAGATCATAGAGAATCTAGGGGTACATGGGTCATATCTCTATATAATACAGGTAATATGCAATCAGCCCACAGGCAACAATATAATAAATGAAGAACAACACAGAATGACTTCCCAATAAACTCAAGAAAAAGAGGAGGATGTTCACTTTCTCCATTCTTGTTTAATATTGGACTTGAAGTCTAAGCTACAGCAATAAGAAATCCTACAAAGGTAAAGCATATTCAAATTGAAATAAAAGATGCACAAGTGTCAATTTTTGCAGATATGATTACAAAAATAGGAGACACTTAAAACTCCACGAGAAATCTCCTTGAGCTGACACATTCAACAAAGGAAATACAGAAGTATCATGCAAAATTCAGTACCCTTATTACATAACAACAACAACAATAAAAATGTACTGCGAAATAAATTATGGAAATTATCCCAATTAGAATAGTCTCCAAAACCATAATATATCCTGGACCAAACTTAACTAAGAAAGTGAAAAACTTGTGTAAGAAATACTTCATGAAATTGAATAAGATTCCCAGAAAAGGAAATGTTTCCCATGCTCATGTATCAATAAGATTAAACTTTGGAAAATGGGTAGGGTGCCAAAAGCAATTTACATCATCAATGAAATAATCATTAAAATTCCAACACAATTCTTATAAGAAATTGAAAAATAATCTTGTTTCATATGAAAAAAAATAGCCCCAGGACAGCTGAAATGACTGTGAATAATATGATGGCTGGAGTCATCACCACCCATAATTTCAAAGTATATTACAATGCTATAATAAAGAAAATACTGTGGCATAAGCATAAAAATATACACATTGTTCAATGGAATAGACTTGTGGACTGAAATTTAAGACTACAACCTTACAGTAACTTGAATTTTGATACAGGCCCCAAAATACACATTTGCCAAATGTAAGGAAGAGGCCTTGTCTGGCTAGAGCCAGACCCCACATCCCACCATCACAAGAACTTCTTTGAGGAGCAGTTATGAGTCGTGTTCTTTTTCACTGAAGGAGGCCCCATGTTCTGGAGGCTCCCTTTTGATGTACTGGACAGATGTCACACCTCCTAACACACCTGGGAATTCTACTACACTGGTATAAGCCAGGTTGGCTTGTACTTCCCAGAGTATCCCCTGAAGCAAAAAAATAATAACACTATGTGACAACAGTGTCCTTTTTTAGTAAAAAGAAAAGGACGTAGCTGTGGGGATTTTGTTTGGCAGAAGCACTTGGGAGGTGGCAAACCCAGTCCTCAGGTCAGAGTCCTGATGATTTCTTCCTCTCTTTTGGAACATGCCTGGTGCCACTGTCTTTGATGGTTTGGGTAAATATTGTCACATTCCTGTAATTATCTGGAGTATATGGTGTAAATTCCTGTATAGCCCAACCCCTAGTTGCACCTCACAGGTTCCAGTATAAATACCCCAGTTCGTAAAAGTAAAATCGAGTTATTCTCCCGTGGAATTTCTCTCAGCTCATTCTTGAGTCCGTTCTTTCTTTACCCTTCTTTTCCCCCATCTCTTCCCTCTTTATGGGCTTTCCAGTACCTTCTCTCCCTCCCCCTCCCTTCCAGGAACCAGTTTCCTGACTGGCTGGCCAGAGCGACACAGGGAACATAAACACTATAAGAAAAAGGACAGGGGGCTGGAGAGATGGCCTAGCGGTTAAGAGCGCCGACCGCTCTTACAGAGGACCCGGGTTCGATCCCCAGCACCCACATGGTGGCTGAGAACCGTCTGAAACTCCAATTCCAGGAGAACTCCAGCTCCAGGGGAATCCAAGACCCTCTTCTGACCTCCGCGGCGTTGCACGACACGGGTGCACAGACCTGCATGCAGACAGTACATTGATACACATACAGAAATAAATAAAAAAAAATTAAGGAAAAAAAAAAAAAAAAAGGGGACAATAGAGATTTGGAAAGGGACATGAGTTTTAGGAGACCTGCTTGAAGAAGACACAGTTGATTAAAATTCTTGGAAGCTTTGAATGTTTCTTGGGTGCCGGCGGAATCTTGAACAAAAAAGTTAACATAGCTGTGACAGGCTCAGGGCATGCTGGGAGTGGTAGTTTTTCTGGCACCTGAAGGCATGGCCAGGTGGTTATGGGTAGCTCCAACAGCAATTTTCTTTTATACTTTCCCAGTCCTGAATTTTTCTTTTTAAACCATAACCTATCTGCTTAGTTTTTAACGGAGTGTCAAGGTTGCTGTGTCCCATTGTGCCTCGCCGTGTGGCTTTTTACTTTTAGTTATTTTTCTAGGTTGTGGAGAGACCCAGAACACCCCCGGAACTTGGTGGTGGTGTTTTGGGCAGCCCTGTCCTTGTTCATCTTTCCTGATGCCCAACCGGCTCCCCCGTGGGTTTTTTTTTTTTAAATTCCATTTCCAATCCAGTGCTCCAGACTTGGTGGGTGGGAGTCCCATCCTGTGATCTGGGCGGTGGCTGGCCCTGTCTAATCTGAGCTGAAGTAAGCATGGGTTGTGCCCCACCATTGCTGGCCTTGGCCTCAGTTCACTCTGGTCCAGAGGTCTAAACTGGCATGTATTTGTTGTGTGTGGGTGTTGGTGGTGTGTGTGTGGGTGCATGATGATTTGTGTGTGTTTATGTAAAAGGGAAGAAATGGGTAGTGAATAGAAAAAACTTAAAGGCAGAAAGTTAGAAAAAAGGACAGATTGGAAAAAGAGACAGTTGTTATCCCCCTGAGAAACTCAGGGGGGGGTGGGGACAGCCTATCCATTACACCTAGTCTCCACAGCCAGAAGGGAAGGCTGTAACTCCTGTCGCTAAATCCTCCTCAAAATATGTGTAAAATATCATATTATATATCTAATCATATATATATATATATCATCTATAGCTGATGCAATACAAGTTTGAGAAAAATGATAGTTCATGTTAAAGGAAAATATCAAAAGTTTAAATATACAATAAAAATGCTATAAAAAATTGATAAAAAAACTAAAAAAACAAACACTGTGTCTCATCAAAGAGACATGGGGCAGAGTGCCTGAGACCTACCTATTTCCTTCTTGTCTTCTGAAAGGCTTTTCCTCCACATTGGGGTACCAGCTGTAGCCTTTTCGTGTTCTTCCCCACCTTGACCAGTGCTCGCAGTTCCTAGGACTGCAGGTTCCCTGGGTTGATCTGGCCAACACAGTCACTAACAGGGTCCTAGGCCTGGAAGGAGGGGGAGGGGAGAGAAGGTACTGGGATGCCTGGAAATAGGAGAGTGAGGGGGGCAAGAAGGGAAACACCATAATGGTTCAATTCCAGACAACCAACCGACGAACACTTCCACAGGGAAAACTGCATACACTTTAAATTTTGCCAACCCAGAGATATCTATTATATTCTTGTCTTACTTTTTTATTTTCTTATCTTACTTTCTTTATTTTGATCTTTTCTGAGACATGTCTCACTTGTAGCTCACTTGTTGCTTGGAACTTACTCTGTTGAACCGGCTGGCCTTGAACTCCAACCGCACCCCCTGCACTCTGCCTCCTAGTATACGTCTCAGGCGTGCCACCCCATGCCCAGGCTCAATCCACGAGTATTATAAACTGTGACCCTGTGAGTGTAACCTGGGGGTTGGGCATTACGGATATTACACATAACTGTCCAATAACTACAGGAGTGGAAAAGTTTTCTCAAGCACCAACGACATGGTTGCCAGGCGAAGGTCTAAAAGAGAGGAAGAATCATCTGGATTTCTGTGCCTGAGGAGGGCGTTTCGGTTTGGCCAGCTGATTCCCGGTTTATAGTGTCTTCTTTCCTTTCTTTCTTAACAGAATCCCCACAGCCAGAAAGACACAGCATTTTCGTTTTTTTTTTTGGTTCTTTTTGAGAAAGGGCTCCTGTACCCCAGCTGTCCTAGAACCTTAGACCCTCTGTAGACACAGGCTGGCCTGGGAACCTCACAAAGATCCGCCTGCCTCTGACTCCCAAGTGCTAGGATTAAAGGCTTGCACCACCACAGCCACTGCGCTATTTCAAAGCCACACAGCTAGAACATTTCAACAAACCGTGGTAGCTGCACATACTGATAGTGTACGCTAGAGAAGTGAATCTAGATCCCTATCTCTAATGTTTAAAATCTTCAACTGCAAGTAGATCAAGGACATTAAAGTGAGATATGTTACCTTGAATCTGATAGAGGAGAAATTTGGAGACAATTCTGAAAATTGGGGATATGAAAGGACTTTTGAATCGGATTCTGGAGGTGCAGGCATTAAGACTAACAATTCACAAATGGGGTCATAAGGAAACAAATATTTCTGGCCTTCGAAAGACACAATTTGTTTGAAGAGGCAATACACAGAATAGGAAATAAAGTTTACTATCTGTATTTCAGACAGAGGCAGATATAGTTCATCTAAGTGTTAACATCTTTTCCCAGCAGCAGGCAGCTCCGGCACCCTGCCACCCGAAACCAGCCAATCAATTATCCAGCAACCCAAGAGTCGCTCTATCCTAAGCTCTCTACCTGTCTGGAAAGCAGGGATGCTCTTACCTGTGCTTCCGGTGTGTCTAGATCAAGCAAGGCCCGAACCCGAGTGCTGCTCCACACAATGACCTCCCAATGGGCAACCAGGCCTGCTGCCCTGCTGCAAAGGCATCTCTGTGGATCCTATTTGTAACAACTGGTTATAATGTAGCCTAATGAACCTGTACACTTCTAGGTGCTGCTAGAAATTGTTTAATATGAAGAGAATTGTCTTAACCCTCCTTTTCATTTAGATAAAGAAAATCTGATGGTAATAGAAGTCATTCCATGAACTAGTACATATTAGGGCTGGACTGTTATAGAGGTATCTTTATAAAAGACCGTTATACACTGCTTTCTTTATTGAGTGATAGACATAGGAACTGTGAACAAAGCATTATTCTCTATCAGAGCCAACTAAATACTAAATAGTATTTTTAAGAGGTGGGCAATTAAACCAAATATATTAAATAGTCAGGCGTAGGCTCTCGATATCAAGCACTGGATTAGTCTGACCAAAGGAGATGTTGGCCAGGGGTCTCAAGTCCCCCCAAAAGGTAAGGCTCTTGCCTGTAAACTAAAAAACGGGATCCCTCAAGAAGAGGCATTAAGGCCCTACTGTTGTAAGACCTATGTAAGATGGGCATGGGGAAGATGTATTGAGACTGCAACATTGAATGTGTAAAGTTGGGTCTCCGGAATACCAGAAGTGTTACCAAAGGGGCCAGGCCACTAAACCAATAAAGCAATATGTCTTTCCGTTGAGTCAAGCAGATCCTCCCTCACAATCAGCTACAACCTCACCTGCCTGGAAAATACTGAGACTGTGTAGCAGTGGTAGCCGTACTGTCTGTATCTCCAAATATAATTCGGCTCATTGGCTCTCTGCTGGGAGGACTAATCCACAGCGATTGCCACAAGCTTACATCACTAGTGGGATGGAGACTTTAGGCCATAGTAAGACATTGTCATCATCTTTAATACAAAACCAAGTATAACTTGCATTTTGATCCAAATCATCTGTGTCTGATACCAAAGTAAACCTACCATCAATAATAAGTACTGTTTAAATACCTATATATTCTAACTTGCTTGTGCTTCATTAGGAGGATGAAAGGTTTATTCCTGGACAAACTGTCACCCATTAAAGGAACAAAGACAGCACTGAACTGGATAAAAATAATTTCAAATGACATCCCAGAGAAAGTGACTTTTGCTTCTCGCCCACCTGTGTCCCTGAATTTTCTAACCTAGCGGAACAATCTGTGGAACGGGGGGATGATAGACTGTTAAGGGCTGTGATATAGGGTGAAGAGTGAACTACAGACAATAAGTGACCTGAACGCTTATTTGATCAATATTATTGTACATACCCCCCCAGCTGGATGGTGGGAGCCGTGGGGCTGTGTGGTTTGGGCCATAGCTGCTTGCAAATTGGTTTTTACCTGAAGGAGTGCTTGTACTCAAAATATTTACTATTGTTACAAAAAAGAAATAATAAATGCGAATAAACATAAAAAAATAATAACCAAAATAAAGTGAACCGTGCCCAAAGGGGGCAAAAAAGAAGTACAAACAACATACACAAATTAAAATTAAATGTGACGGCACCAGGACCTGTGTATGTCGCCACTTTTCTGTTTTGCCGTGATAAGACACCATGACCGAGGACCATTATAAAAGGAGAGTTTATTTGTGCTTATGATTTGACACGTTCCAGTGAATTAGCGTCCATTGTGGCGGGATGGCATGGTGGCTGGGACTGGAGCAGCAAAGCCGAGGATCACATCTCACAAAGAAACACACAGGGAGCAGAGTAAGACGAAACACTGGACTCAATGATTGTGTTAAACTCACTAAGCCGCCCCCAAACGTACTTCCTCGATTACATGGCCCACACCTTCTAGACCTTCCAAAAACGTGGCCAACCAACTGAGCCAAATGTCTGAATACTTACATAACATCAGCCTATGGGGGGCACTCATTTCAAGCCCACCACATTCCACTCTCTGGGCCCCCCCATAGGTGCGCTGACCCATATAAAATGGCAAAATGCATTGTAGTCAACCTTAAAAGTCCCCATCAGTCTTACATTTCAATGCCATCAAAAGTCTACAGTCCAAAGTCTCTTCTGAGACTCAGGGCCATCTCCTAATAGGGTACAGTTCCTGTAAAATCAAAGGCAAATTAAAAACTCCCAACGTACAGGGACACTCACCAGAATATCACATGTCCCATTCCAAAGGAGGAATGAGAACTATGATGGAATACTGCCCAAAACAGAGACGCAAAAACCAGTAAAAAGGGCTAAAACCAAGTCCAGTAGCTCCAAGTGTGACTTAATTCTGGGACGTTGCTTCCAAAGGCTTAGGATGGCTTCATCGCCCCCCATTTAACCTTCCTCTTCCACTTTGTCTGCAACATACATCTCTTTCTTAGCCCTTAGCCTTTTCTTTCTTTCTTAGGCTGTACCACTCCCTGTANTTTTTTTTTTTTTTTGTCTTTTCGAGACAGGGTCTCCCTGTCCTGGAACTCACTCTGTAGACCAAGCTGGCCATGAACTCACAAAGATCCGTCTGCCTCTGCCTCCCAAGTGCTAGGATTAAAGGCGTGCGCCACCACGCCCAGCTAACCTCGAAAAAAATTTAAAATTATGTTTATTCATGTGTGTACAGTGCATGCATACACCATGATGAATGTAGAAGTCAGAGAACAACTTTGGGGAATCAGGTCTCTCCATCATGTGGGTTCTGGGAATCAAACTCTGGGCATCAGCTTGGTGGCAAGCACCTTTGTGCACTAAGCCTCAGCTTTTATTTTTGTCTTTTTGAGACAGGGTCTACCTGTAGCTCCAACTGTCCTGGAACTCACTCTGTAGACCAGGCTGGCCTTGAACTCACAAAGATCCACCTGCCTCTGCCTCCTAAGTTATAGGAGTAAAAGCGTGCACCACCATGCCCAGCTCAATCCAGAGTAATTATACTGGACCATGTGAGGTGTAACTGGGGGTTGGGGCATACAGGAATTTACACCATATACTCCAGATAACTACAGGAATGTGACAAAGTTTTTCTCAAAGCACCAACGACAGTGGTGCCAGGCAGGGTTCTAAAAGAGAGGAAGAAATCATCTGGATTCTGGCCTGAGGGCTGCGGTTGCCAGCTGACTTCCTAAGTGCTTCTTCCAAACAGAATCCCCACAGCCAAAGACAGCATTTTCGTTTTTTTTTTGGTCTTTTTGAGAAAGGGTCTCCCTGTAGCCCCAGCTGTCCTAGAACTCCCTCTGTAGACCAGGCTGGCCTGGAACTCACAAAGATCCGCCTGCCTCTGACTCCCAAGTGCTAGGATTAAAGGCGTGCGCCACCACGCCCGGCTCAAAGACAGCATTTTCAACAAATGGAGCTGGTCACATTAGATAGTTACATGTAGAGGAATGAATCTAGATCCCTATCTCTAATGTTTAAAATCTTCAACTGCAAGTAGATCAAGGACATTAAAGTGAGATATGTTACCTTGAATCTGATAGAGGAGAAATTTGGAAACATTCTGAAAATTGGAGTCATATGAAAGGACTTTCTGAATAGGATTCTGGAGGTGCAGGCATTAAGACTAACAATTCACAAATGGGGTCATAAGGAAACAAATATTTCTGGCCTTCGAAAGACACAATTTGTTTGAAGAGGCAATACACAGAATAGGAAATAAAGTTTACTATCTGTATTTCAGACAGAGGCTTAATATGTTCAATATAAGTGTTAACATTTATACCCAAGCAAGCAGCTCCATGGCACCCCTGCCACAAACCAGCCAATCAATTATCGAGCAACCCAAGAGTCAGTCTATCCTAAGATCTACCTGTCTGGAGCTATTGGCTCTTACCTGTGCTTCAGGTGGTCTTAGCAAGCAAGGCCCTGACCCGAGTGCTGCACACAATGACTCCCAATGGCACCAGGCCTGCTGCCTGCTGCAAGGGCATCTCTGTGGATCCTATGTGCAACAACTGTTTATAATGTATCCTAATGAACCTTACCTTCTAGGTGCTGCAAATTTTTAATATGAGAGAATTTCTTACCTCCTTTTCATAGAATAAAGAAAATCATGATGGTAATGAAGTCATTCCATAACTGTAAATTTGAGCTGACTGTTATAGAGGTAATCTCTTATAAAAGTGGTATAACTGCTTTCTTTAATTGAGTGATAGACATAGGAACTGTGAAAAAGATTATTCTCTATTCAGAGCCAAATATAATACTAAAGTATTTTTAAGCTGTGCAATTAACCAAAATATATTAATACAGGAGAGCTCTGATATCAGCAATGGATTATTCTGACAAGGAGATGTTGGCCAGGGATCTAAGTTCCCCCCAAAAGGTAAAGGCTTCTTGCCTGTAAACTGGGATCCCTGCAAGAGAGGCAGTAAGGCCCTACTGTTGAAGACCTGATGTAAGCATGGGAAAGATGTATTGAGACAGCACTTGGAAGTGTAAAGTTGGTCTCTGGAATACCAGAGAGTGTTACCAAAGGCCACTAAACCAATAAAGCAAATATTTATCCTCTTGAGTCAAGCAAGACTCCTCCGTCATCATCAGCTACACCTCACCTGCCTGGAAATACTGTGTAGCAGTGGTAGCCATATGTCTGTATATCTCAAATCTAATTGGCTATTAGCTCTCTGCTGGGAGGACTAATTCACAGCTGATGCCACAAGCTTACATCCAGTAGTGGATAGGAGACTTTAGGCCATAGTAAGACATTGTCATCTTTTACAGAAAAAAAAAATATAACTCATGGTTTGGAAACATCTGTGTCTATACCAAAGTAACCTACCATAATAATAAGTACTGTTTAAATACCTATATATCTAATTGCTTGTGCTTCATTAGTAGGATTGAAAGGTTATTCCTGGACAAACTGTCAACCCATTAAAGGAAACAGCCTGAACTGATAATAGTTCAAAATGACATCTCCAGAGAAAGTAGACTGTTTTGCTTCTCGCCCACCTGTGTCCATTTTCTAAGCCTACGGAACAATCTGTGGAAGAGGGGGAGTGATAGAATGTAAGGGCTGTGATTAGGGTGAATGGTGAAACTACAGCAATATAGACTGAACGCTTATTTGATCAACATTATTGTACATACCCCCCCCAGCTGGATGGTGGGAGCCTTGGGCTGTGTGGGTTTGGGCATAGCTGCTTGCAAATTGGTTTTACATGAAGGATGCTTGTACTCATAATATTACTTATTGTTAAAAAAGAAATAATAAATTCATAAATAAAAAAATAAAAATAAAAGTGAACCGTGCCCAAAGGGGGCAAAAAGAATTACAAACAACATAAAATAATTAAAATTTAAAATGTGAGGCAAGGAACTGTGTATTAGTCACTTTTCTGTTGCCGTGATAAAACACCATGACCGAGGAACTTATAAAAGGAAGAGTTTATTTGTGCTTATGATTGACAGTTCCAGGTAATTAGAGTCCCTTGTGGCGGGATGCATGGTGGCTGGAGCTGGAGCAGCAAGCCGAGGATCACATCTCACAAAGAACACAGGAAGCAGAGAGAGAACAACTGGAGACAATGAAGCTTGTTAAACTCACTAAGCCTGCCCCCATAACGTACTTCCTCTAGCATGGCCACACCTTCTAAGACCTCCAAAAACAGTGCCACCAACTGGAGCCAAATGTCTGAATACTTACAGCCTATGGGGGCACTCATTCAAGCCACCACATTCCACTCTCTGGCCCCCATAGGCTCCTGACCATATAAAATGCAAAATGCATTTAGTCCAACCTTAAAAGTCCCCATAGTCTTTACCAGTTTCAATGCCATTCAAAAGTCTACAGTCCAAAGTCTCTTCTGAGACTCAGGCCAATCTCCTAATTGTACGTTCCTGTAAAATCAAAGGCAAATTACAAACTCCCAACTATACAGGGACACCAACTGAAGTAATACATCAGTCCCATTCCAAATGGAGGAATGAGGAGGACCAGTGATGGAATACTGCCCAAAACAAGACTGAAAAACCAGTAAAACAGGGCTAAAACCAAGTCCAGTAGCTCCAGTGTGAGTAATTCTGGGACTTGCTTCCAAAGGCTTAGGATGGCTCTCAGCCCCCCATATAACTCCCTCTTCCACTTTGTCTGCAACATACATCTCTTCGTTAGGCTGGTACCACTCCTGTATGCAGCTCCTCCTTGGCCAATATCTCACAGGTCTGGATTCGACATTTGTCTTCTGGAGTCTTGATGCCATTCCAGGCTTCACATTACAGCTTTAAATGCAATTGCCTATAAGGGGCCTTCTTTTATGCAGGGGACACCCTTGCTGCATTCTGCCTGACCTTAGCAGCTCTCTGAAACCGTGGATGAAGAACTGCTGCCCTTCACCTTGCAAAACTTCTGCCTCTAACCCAGCACCATGGACTGAACCTTCCCAGTTTGGCTGCTAGTTTGGGATGGACCCTGGCTATTTCAACCACATTTGCAACTTTTCTCTTGCCTGGACTTGCTGGAGGACAATCATTCAAACCACCACAAAACTTGTAAAGACTATATATATATATATATATATATATATCTATATATAATATATATCTATTTCTCTCGTTTTTTTTTCATTTTTTTTAGCTATAAGTGATGATCCATGAGTACAAAGCATCCTTCATATGAAACCAATTTTCAGGCTGTTTGTGCCCAAACCCCCACACCCTCACCATCCAGCAGGGGATGCGGGGTTTGTATGTTCAACAAGTTGATCAAATGAGGTCCAGACTACCATTGCTTGTAGTTTCACCATTCACCCCAATCGCCGCCCTTACCCCCCCCATTCTACCATGCCCCCTCTCCGCAGACTTGTTCCCTAGGCTAGGAAAGGGGCACATGTTGGATGAGAAGACCAAAGATGCAGGACAGTTATGGCAAGTGCATGATCTGGGATGGTGGGGGGGGTAGTAGGGGGACATGAAAGAAAGGCAGTTCATGCATGATCTGAATTGGAAAAAATGTGTATGAAATTTACAAAGCACCAATAAAAAAAATTAAAATAAAAAAGAAAATAAAATAAAAATTAAAAAATATATTTAAAATATTTTTTTTTTTTTTTTTAAAAAAAAAAAAGACACCACACACACACACACACACACCACACATATATATATATATATATATATATATATATATATATATGAATTTTAACATACATAGCCATTGGGGAAAGGCAAATTATGACTTTGTATTTCATCTTATCCCAGTCAGAATGACTAAGATCCAAAAACAAGGAACAGAATGTGATGGCTGGCAAGGCTACATAGGAAAGAGACTACTTATTCACTCCTGATGGGAGTGCAAACTGGTAAAGCCATTATGGATATCAGTTAAGGAATTCCTCAAAATTTTAAAATAAAACCCCCAAATGATCCAGTAATATCATTCCTGGTCACCTAGTCAAAGGACTCTATATCCTGCTAAATATCTACTTTTTGATCCAAGTTCACTGGTGTCTTTCTCCTAATAGCCAGGAACTAGAAATAAGCTAGTTGTCCTTCAACTGATGAATGGGTAATGGAAGTACGGTACATTTATACAATGGAATATTATTTAGCCGTAAAATGAAATTCACATGTATATTGATGGAACTAGAAACAATCATCCTTAGTTAAATAACTCTGATCAAGAAAGACAAATGTCACATGATTTTTCTCTTAAGAGGATGCTGTTTCTATCTTTAGATAGTTTTGTTTTTTCAAATTCCATAGAGCTCAGGAAACTAGCAAGGGCCAGGTGGAATGAGTCATTTTATGAGAGATAGAAAAGAATGTTATACATGAGAAAGAAGACTGATAAGACAGATTTAATGGTTTTGGGGAATAAGATATTAGAGCAGAATAAAAATGAAGAGGAAGTAAATATAATAGTAATGTATTTTTTGAGTAAGACATATCATAGGAGCATATCTGAATGTATAAAAATGCAACATAAAAATAATTTAATGGAAGTTACCCTATAACAAGGATTCAATGGCCAGCCCATAATAGGCACCACATGATAACAAATGAAAAGACCAATTCCAGGAATTTACTCCTTCTTTTGGTGCTGTTCACCAATGAGATCCCATTGTCCTCAAATAATACTGGTTATTGCCATTGCACTTGGTTACTTACCCATCAGTATTTGATGGAAGTTTCCTATTAAGACAATACATAGATTAGTTGGAGAGCAAGGAGGAATCAGACTGGTATTGATCTTGAAGCTGCATCTCTGCTGAACTATATTTTAATAGAACTAGAAGGGGTCAATGGCAGAGAAATGTAATAAAAATATTACTTAGATGTGCACCCTGTGAGATACAATAACACCTGGTTTGGCAAATGTGAACACTGTGTAAAAGTGCCATGTATGTTATGGGAGTAATCAACCATATTGAATTTGGAGTTAAGACCCACTTCAACATTGGGTATCCATACCAGACACAGTTAGGAGCACCAAGAACCTGTGACTTTACAGGTCAAAAGCCCTAGAGGAGAACTTAATACTATCATTCTACTAAATAGACATAATATTAAATAGTCATAGTGACTTATTTATAAATATAGATGATTCCATCTCTCCCACCCTGTGATGGAAATTAACACAAACCTGTAACTGATCAAAAATTAGGGAAGAAGAGACTGTGGATTGCAAGGCCCTTAATGGGATGCCTATATGACTCTGCTCCAAAGTCTCAGGGTTCATTGCAGTACAGTGACCAGAAAGGTTGTAAGAGCCAGAAGTGGTAAATTAATGGAAGTATACTATTTTCTGTATGCCTCAATGTTGTTGCATAAATGAACACACAACTCTTATCACAGAATGCAGAAAACTGTAAAGTCAAACCAGACTCAGGTTCATGATGCATAGGAAGCATAAGAAGAAAGCACCACCACTAGCTGAATATCTGTATGCAGCTGATAGATGCTGTCAGAAGGGCAGTCATTTTCCTTACTGATATGGTGCTTGAACACCAAGGGAGAGAGCCATACCCAAGAGAACTTTGGAAATACATATATATATATATATATATATATATATATTAGACATAATAGGCCTTAAAATAATATAAATAATACCAGAGTATTGAAGTCTTGGGGGCATAGTATGGTATTGATTGCATAACAGGTGTTTTGCTTATGATCAATATACATTGCATGAAATTCTCAAACCTTTAAAACAAATATTAAAAGAAGACATAATCCATTTGTAATAATTTCAAAACAAGATGCATAACTTGGATGTCATCCCATGCTACATAGTTTCTTTAAACCAAGCCAGGGTTATATAGTGAGACCTTGACTCAAAACAATCAAAAACAATAAAGATTCCGAACTATATTATGAAAATTTGAGGCTCCCTGTAAGGGTCACATGGACTGGAAATGAGGGGATTATATTTTTGTACCACTCAAATGCAAGTCAAAAGAAAACCTGAGTAACATTGTTTATGTTAGATGGATTGTACATTTAACCAAGACCATAAAAAGTTAAAATTTTTCTTCACAGACAGATACTAGCTTACAATGTATGAATCTGCAAGTGTAGGGAAAGTCTAAAAACGTAACAAGAAGACCAAGAGAGGGAACAATACATAATGAGGAAGATCAGAGTGTTAAAAAAAGGACACAAGTGATATGAAAGTGACTATAAAGCAAATTATTTTCCACTTTTAATAACATCACAATTTTTTTCATGGTGGGATATGTGAATTGAACTTGCTGTGTATCCAAGTACAAGAAAATAGTCTTTGAATTCCAAAGGAATCTCAAATATATCATTCCTTTGAAGAGGTTATTGTGAAACTTGGGCTTAATTTATAATTAATATAGCAAAAAAAATAAAAAATAAAAAACAAACAAAAAAATTAGCCAATAGTTTAGTATGAATTAGACAAGACTACTTGGTGACTGCTGCATTGACCCTTTAGCACAAGTGATTAAAAAGTGTTCTAAGGGAAGAGAATGTGTCACTTGAATGTTTTTCCATGTTTTATGTATAAAATGATGTCAAATTATTCTATCTTTATTTGAAAGGTAAATTCTATGCTGTACATAAAACATGCTTTAAAACAAAACTAGCAAAATTTTAAGAAAGTGAAAAGAAAATTTATCATATAATGACAATGAGCTCAATTCAGTAAGAAGAAATAATAATTCTAAGTCTATATGTGTGCCTAATATTTGGGGTTACAAATGTATAAATCAAATATTTGCAGACTCAAAGGTTAAGATTGACTTGAGAAAAACAGTTTTTGAACACTATAACATTGTACTGGAGGCAATGGATTGATCATCCAGACCAAAAAAGGGATAAATTAAAGGCATCATAAAATTACAACATAGCCAAAATTGGCTTACTAGACACTTATGGAATATTCCATTCAATAGCTGGTAAATAAACATTTTCATCATCAGTACACATAATATTATCTAAAGTAGATCATGTAGTAGGCTCCAAACAATTTTCAATTAGTTTGAAAAAAAAAAGGCCACCTAAAATTATATCTACTATTTTTCATGACAGTATAAAGTTATATAACCCAGAGGGCCTGGGTTCTGTTTCAAGCATCCACATGGTGGTTCCAGTTTCAGGGGTGTCCACATCCTCTTCTGACTTCTTTTTTAAGTATTTCTATTGTAATTTTGAGCATTTCATACAGCATTTCTTAGTCCAATTTAGACTCATTCCCCTTTCCCTTTCCATGCCCCCAATTCCACCCGAGTTTATGCATTTGGCCATACATGTCTTGCATATTTTTCTCACTATTTTTTTCCTTACAGAGAGGTTTATTGTGTTGAGCATATGTTTACTGTTTCAGTCAGTTCTTTGTCCTAGGCATTTTGTTTTTTTGTTCTCTCCAATTTTTATTGCTCCAAAATATGCATCTATTTTTATGTCACACATATGCCATAAATATGACATCTAAAAATAAAATGTATGCTAATTCTCAATCATATTTAGGAAATCATATTTTCCCTTTTAATTTTATATTACTCTGAAATATGCATACATACCCTCCACCCAAATACCAAAATTACAAAGACTGAAAATAAGTGGTAAGTTAATTCTAGAACCTGTTAAGGGATTCACATTATAAGATCACAGTTGCTTTCAGATAGAAAGAAACATAACATTAACATTGCTCAGTTTGCTTTACAACTAAGGATTTGGTGCTAGCATCCACAAATGAGCAATACCATCTGTCCTTTGTTTTACTGGGACTGTGTTACTTCACTTAGCATAATGACTTCTAGTTCCATTGATTTACCTGCAAAATTCATGATGTCATTTTTTTTACTGCTGCATAGAACTCCATTGTGTAGATGTACCACATTCTCTTTATCCACTTGTCAATTGAGGGGCACTTGGGTTGATTCCAGCACTTCTCTATTGTGAAGAGAGCTGTAATAAACATGGATGTGCATTTATCTCTGTGTAGGATGAGTCCTGTAGGTATATACCCAAGAGTGGTACTACTGGGTCAGGTGGTAGGCTCATTTTGAGTCTTTTAATCGTTCTCCACACTGCTTTCCATAGGCTTTTCAGGAGTTTGGGTTCCCACCAGCAGTGGATTAGTGTTCCCCTTTCCCCACAACCTATCCAGCATTTGGTATCCTTTGTATTCTTGATCATAGCCAGTCTTATGGGACTAAGATGAAATCTTAAGGCAGTTTCAATTTGCATTTCCATAATTATTAGCAGCAATGAATGCTTTTTAAGATGCTTCTCAGCCATCTTTATTTATGAAGTTTCTGTTCAGTCCTTTACTCCATCTTTTGAGTGAGTCATTTGTTTTCTTACTCTTTTGTTTTTCGAGTAGTTTATATATTTCTGATGGTAATGCTCTGTCATATGTATCACTGGTGAATGTTTCCTCTGACTCTGTGGGTTTTCTCTACACTTCTTTGATTGTTTCTTTTGCTCTATAGAAGATTCTGAGTTTCATAAGGTTCCACTTGTCAGTTGTTGGCCTTAGTTCCTGCACAGCTGCTGTCTGATTCAGAGAGTCCTTTCCTACACCTATGTCTTGTCGGTTACTGCCAACATTTTCTTCAGAGTCACAAGTTCCACCTTGAGGTCTTTGATTCATTTTGAGTTCATGTTCATACAGGGTAAGAGGTAAGGGTTTAATTTTATTCATCTACAAGTGGTGATCCACTTTTGCAAACACCATTTGCTGAAGATGTTGTCTTTCCTCCATTGAGTCTTCTTGGCCCCTTTGTCAAATATGAGGTGGCTGAAATTGTATGTGCTCAAGTTTAGATCTTCAATTTTGTTCCATTGATCCATGGGTCTGTTTTTTGTGCTAGTACCAGGCTGTTTTTATGACTGTAGCCTTGTAATATAGTTTGAAATCTAGTATCGTGATCCCCGTCCCCCTGTACTGCTCTTTTTGCTTAGGATTTATTTGGCTATTCAGGGTCTTTTGTTTTTCCATAAGAATTGAAGGATGATTTTTGTTTTCAATTCTGTAAAGAAACTCATGGAAAATTTAATTGAACATGCCCGATCTCATCTCTTCTGGCTTCTAAGAGGATTGAACAACACAACTGCAGTACATGCATACAGTCATAACATTAATGCATATAAAATAATATGAAAATGTATTAAAAAACTAGAAATCAGCAACAAAAATTCTGACTTTCAATGTTTAACCACTTAACATTAGACAATAATTATATATGAAGTAATTGAAAAATATGTGAAATGTAAATATGCATTCAAAAATTTTGAATTGGAGAAAAGCTAAATACCTTCACCCAAGAAATTCCAGGTGCAGTAACAGTAAAGATATGCTCCTTGATGCCCTCTTAAATTATTAAAAGGGTAAAATATAAGATAAAGTGGAAGGGTTTCATATTTTAAACATATATATTTAAGGTTGTAAGCTCATCTTAAGGATTTCAGGAAGCCAACTGAGGCAAAAGGCTTAAGAAATAATTACCGTGGACTGTGCACCTGCAATTCAAGAAAAGTTGCTGCAAGATCCTGCAATCATACACCACCAGAGACAAGACCTAGTACTCAGTCTCTCTCCAGAAGCCCCTACAGATACCAGTCACAGGTCCCATTTTTCCTTTGAGATGTTTCTTCTTATATCAGCCTCAGACCCACCAACACCCATTCCCCCATCTCCTTGTCCCCACTTACTTGTAAACTCACTTCCTTGTGTGCCTGGGTATAAAACTATCATTTGGGAAACTTTCTAATGCTGACCATCCTAATCTTGACACAAGCAGGCCAGTCACCATGCCTAAAATAAACCTGGCTTTCTTTCATTGAGTCCTGACATTTTTCCTTTCTGCTCTGAGTCTTTCCTCAAAATGAACCTAACAATATGAAAACAGTATATTTTTGCTACAAAATCCAGATATGGACACAACTCAAATGAAAATATATTTGATGAAAGAAATACAAACATTTTCATAAAATACTAGGAAACTGAATTCAAAATCTCATTAAAAATATTTGACATTATTATGTGAGTTATATGATTGTGATTAAAATAATATTGTATATATTTAAACTCACAAAAATAATATCAGCAGAATAGGACAGAATTTGTAATTTCTATTTATACAGAAATGGTATTCCTTCAATAATTTCTAAAATTTCTTTCATTGAAACACTTAAGAAATAAGATAATAAAGTAATATAACACAATATAATAAAAGTTATTTATAATAAACTGACCTAACTCTACTATTATAATGAATGTGGTAAATGCTGAAAGCTTTCATTTTAAGATCTGAAACAAGAAAAGGATGCCTGGTTGCCCTAAATCTATTTAACACATTTGTATAATTTCTAGACAGTGCAAGTGTAGAAGAAAAGAACAACATGATTGAAAAAAGTAAAATTTTCTTGTTTGTAAATAACATTGTCCTATATTTCCAATTTGATTTAAACATTTTGCAATACATACAAAGATTAAAATTATATACTGTCTTTTTAATTAGCACATATGCAATTTTCTATATCAGTTAGAAATTTTAAAATATAAATGTTCTTGTAGGACAGAGTTATTGTCCTGCAATTTTACTTGTAACAATTCCAATGCATTCTCTGACCAGGAGCTTTA
Source organism: Rhizomys pruinosus (assembly GCA_009823505.1). NCBI lineage: Eukaryota > Metazoa > Chordata > Mammalia > Rodentia > Spalacidae > Rhizomys > Rhizomys pruinosus. The sequence continues at coordinate 119,010 of VZQC01011725.1, forward strand.
TTACTTTATACAGCTTTGATTTATTGTCTAGTGTTTTCTCATTTCCACCTGAATGACACACTTCTTAAAGGACATGTCTAGTGATAACAGATTCACTCTTCTTTTGTTTATCTGGAAAGTTTTAATTTACTGTTCTCTTTTGATACAGTTTATCCAGATACAGGATTTTTATGTGACAGTTCTTTTCTTTCATTGCTCTGAATATATTCAGCGAGTGTTTCTGGTCTTCAAGATTTTAGAGAAAAGAAACTTCAGATAATTGGACTGGAGATTGCTTTATGTGATATGTCATTTCTTTGGACTTTTACAAATCTTTCTTGTATTTTTTTGTTGTCACGTGACATTATGCTTGTAATTGTGGAGTACATCATATTTTCTGTTTTGTTTATCTTATTTTTATATTATATCAAATATATTTAGTAAAATTTTGTATACTTCTCGTATTATGTCCTCTTTATCTCTTCGTTTTTGAGGAAACCTCAGTATGTGTGTGTGTGTGTGTGCGTGTGTGTGTGCTGATTACAATGGTGGACAATAACTCCCTTAAACTTTGTTCACAAGTTTTCAATCATATTTTTTTCTGCTTATTTTACTTGATTATTTCAATTATTTATAGTCAAACTCACTGAGATTTTTCAATCTTCTAAAATTTGCCTTTGAGTATTTCAAATAATAATTATACTGTATACTCAGTGAAATGCACATTAAGTTCATAATGTTATACCTTATACTTTAATTAAAATACATTCATAAACCGATAAGCATGGGCTGTTGGTAGAGTAATTGAAACATATACATTCCAAAATATAAAGTACAAAACATAAAATTACATTAGAATATTTTTAGGAATTCCATAGTTAGGCAAACATTCTATGATTTGATGCAACAATATCATTCATGATATGCATTCCTGTAAAAAAGTAGCATACTTATTTCCCCACAAACTGTATTCATAGTTGTTTGTAAATATGACAACTGAAAAGTCATTGAATATTCACAGACAATAAATAAATCAATAAACAATCATATTCTAACCATACAAAGTGATAAAAGACAGCAACAAATGAACACATTGATATATGAAACAACACGGAGAATCTAAAAATGTTAGCTAGAATTGATTTCCATTATATAAACTTAAGGAAAACACGAAATAATTAATATGGTAGAACTTAAACCAATGTTATTCTGATAATGCAGAGATAGTATGGGTTAAGGAATTGCAAAAATATATGAGATTTTAAATATTTTTTATTAATGTGGTAGTTTTATGAATTGATTAATGTGATAATTTCATGCCAGCACAGCATATGCTAAAACAGACATGGCAGCACTCAGGGTGCACAATGGACATAGTTCACTTCTATCTACTCTATACTGAGAAAGAACAAAATGTAGAGCCTAAATATAACAAAGGTAAAGTTTGCAAGGAAAGATATTTTATGAATTTTAAAGTTTTGGACAGATTGTACATATCAAAGGGATCTAAAATTTTAAAAGTGATTTATATTGTTAAGGTGAACATTTTCACCAATTGCTTTTGTTACAGATTTTGTCAGAGCAACAAATCTAGTAACTAAGAAACTGAAGTGAAATCTGTCTGCAACCATTCTCCTGGGTGCAGCTGAGAGACTGTTTCTATGAGGTCATTCTTAGTGGCCCTGGTGCAGAATGAGCCTATATGTAGTTCCTTTCATGGGTTTAGGTGCACTGTTTTTCTCTATGTGGTTTCTTACATGGGCGCACATATAAAGTGTGTTACTATGTGGTCAATAGAGTTTGGAATTTCTCACAAAACTAAAAAGATAGCTGGTATATCATACAACTATAGCACTCCTAAGGTTATTCCAATTTCTATGCACATTGAAATATTTTAAAGGACTCTATCCCCACCAAACTTTTCTTAATACTAATGACTCCCACAGTTATATTTCCACTTGTATCAAATTGCCTACTAACATTTCCATTTGCCTAGACAGCAGATATTTCAAAATCAGAATTTAAAAGCTTCAAATATTTAATGCTGACTGTTGATAACTTCAGAATTTTAGGTTTTCAGGTCAAGAATCTTGATCTTGGATTAAATCTTGTCTTAGCTTCATATTCTATAGAAAATCTGTTTTTCCTTATGCAACCTTTGAAATATATTTGGGATCCATTTTTTATCCATTATATTACCAGAGACCTAGTGTGACAATATCTCTTTTTCGAATTTGCTTATTTGTATCTATCCATGCTTTTATAAAATATTTATTAAACAAGAGTAAAAATATTATTTTAAAGTTTTATATTTCTGTTTTGTCCTTAATTCACTTAGAGTAAATCTCCTTGTCATGCTATTGATTAGAAACACTGCATGATCTGCCTCTCGTTTACTACTCATCACTTTGACATCTTCGATTGCTTTTCTGACAGTTGTCCAAATTCCATTTTCATTGTCATTATAAAAATTTTCTGATATAATGTTTGTTTGGTAGCTAGACAGGAGTTAAAGAACATGGAGGCCACTGAGACTGAACTCTTCCACAAGGGTAACTGTTCCCAATCTTCTGATTCCCTGATAACACTAGACAGAGAAGTCCCTCTTTGAGATTTAAATTACTATATGAAAGTTAGAGGTATTTGTGTTATGTGTTTGCCCCTTTATGGGAAGAAACATCCTGACCATGAGTAGAATGGAATGGAAGTCCTACCTCTAGCCCCCCCCCCAAAAGAAAAGAGTGCATAATGTATATTTTCCAAAGCTTTAAGAGTTAATCCAGCTGAGCGTGCCAAGCGTCAAGAACAGAACAATTAATTCAGCAAACACCAATCCCAGGAAATTTGATTCAGCAGAAGTCTTGCTAAAAAGAAGAGGTATGATTATATCCTTAGTGAAACTGTACAGTTATCCTTCACAAATGTCCCTCCGTTGGTATAGCTGTTTGCCATGCTTCCATCAGCCATCCTAACTGGGAAAAGAATACATTCTCCTTTTTCTTCTTTTCATCTCTTTTTCTTTGTGGTCAAATCCTACACATGCCTTACTGGTAACTCCAAACTTTCTCATTGGTATAGCTGTTTGCCATGCTTCCATCAGCCATCCTAACTGGGAAAAGAATACATTCTCCTTTTTCTTCTTTTCATCTCTTTTTCTTTGTGGTCAAATCCTACACATGCCTTACTGGTAACTCCAAACTTTCTCATTGGTATAGCTGTTTGCCATGCTTCCATCAGCCATCCTAACTGGGAAAAGAATACATTCTCCTTTTTCTTCTTTTCATCTCTTTTTCTTTGTGGTCAAATCCTACACATGCCTTACTGGTAACTCCAAACTTTCTCATTGGTATAGCTGTTTGCCATGCTTCCATCAGCCATCCTAACTGGGAAAAGAATACATTCTCCTTTTTCTTCTTTTCATCTCTTTTTCTTTGTGGTCAAATCCTACACATGCCTTACTGGTAACTCCAAACTTTCTCATTGGTATAGCTGTTTGCCATGCTTCCATCAGCCATCCTAACTGGGAAAAGAATACATTCTCCTTTTTCTTCTTTTCATCTCTTTTTCTTTGTGGTCAAATCCTACACATGCCTTACTGGTAACTCCAAACTTTCTCATTGGTATAGCTGTTTGCCATGCTTCCATCAGCCATCCTAACTGGGAAAAGAATACATTCTCCTTTTTCTTCTTTTCATCTCTTTTTCTTTGTGGTCAAATCCTACACATGCCTTACTGGTAACTCCAAACTTTCTCA
>VZQC01011725.1:122964-160758 GCA_009823505.1 Rhizomys pruinosus
AAAAAGGGCCCTATCCATTTCTGGACAGAGTTTTTTTGCTGTAGAAATAAAAAAAAAAAAAAAAAAAAAAAAAAAAGAAACTTCCTAAGTGCTATATCTGAATTACCATTTATTGACTTTTTGCAAAAACAAAAACTGCTTAGCCTACTTACTATCACTTTAACAGTATTTTCTTTTTGTGGGACTGGTATTTAAAATGCTCTTCATATCCTGGAGAGATTGCTCAGTAGTTAAAACACTGGTGTTCTTGTCAAAGAACAGGGTTTTCAGTATGGAGCGTCCACACTGAGGGTAACAACCATTGATAACTCGAGTTCCTGGAGATCTGGAGATCTGATCCCCTCTTATGGCCTCCAATTTCATTGCATGCAAAACATACATGGGGCAAAAATATTCACAGAAGCCGGACATGGTGGCACAAGACTTTAATGCCAGCAGGTGGAGAAGAGGAGGAGAGGCAGGTGGATCTCTGTAAATTCAAGGCCAGCCAGGTCTGCAGAACGAGTTCCAGGATATCTGGCGCTACAGAGAGGGTCTCTCTAAAAGACCAGAAAAAAAAACCCACAGAGAGAAAGAGAAAGAGAGAGAGAGAGAGAGAGAGAGAGAGAGAGATACTTTTTACAAAAATCTATTTAGATTATTCTTCAAATAAAATTATCTTCTCAAAACTTTCAAAGGGGATAGTGTATTAATAAATGGTATTCTCACTTTTAAATGGGTGTACACCCTCATGATGGAGATTTCTTCATTTGCAGACCCAGAGACCATCAACTTTCTCATAGAAAGATTTCAAGTTTTAAAATTTATATAAATATCATTGATGTTCATTGTTAGCTTTAAAATATAGTGGTCGCACTGAGAGATGCCTGGGCACACAAACTTGACTTCAATAGACTTAATATATAAGATAGAATGTGGCTATGCTATGGGAGTAATGCAGATGGGGAGGACTAAATATGATTAATATATATGATATGAAATTCACAAAATTCAATAATAAAAATATAGTACTTAAGAGACAAGACATGAAAGTGATCATTATTTGAAGAATAAGCTTATTGTAATGGACTTAAAGAGTGATGATCACTGAAGAAAGGAATACAGGAAAAACTGGAAATTATTCATTTCTCAAGAGTTATATTTTTGTGGCATATCCTTAAAAGATGCCTTGTTCAATACTCCCAATCATTATAAAGTAAATAAAACCACAAATACTAAATACTATAGCTAGAAGCCTTTTTTGTTTACAGTGTGCTTCCTGATATCTATTTTAAAAATAATTTATGAACACCTTCCAGAAACTATAAAATCTGTGGATATTTGGAAAGAGTAAAAATCTCCCTTACTAAATAAATATTTGATTGGGGGAGAATGAAAACGCTTCATATTCTTTCCCCAAGTGGCAGTCCTACAATGATTGGTTAAAATCTGCTCACCTACTTTAGTGAAAAAGGAATCGCCTTATGATATTTACACATCATGCCATCCAGCGTTATGCACTAGTAATAAAGAATTTTGTAAGAATTATAATACAAGTAACACACAACCAGTGACTTTTTGAAAAATGCATATATATATATATGAATATATAATGATGATATATATATATATATAATAGAAAAATGTGTTTTGATCATATCTAAGCACTTTTCTTATCATATTCAATCCCACCCGCTCTTAAACCCACTGCCAGACTTCATCTCTTTTATTATTTTGAAGGCGTATCAATTCACCTTTTTCTATCCAAATGATCTTGGATATGGGTCCATATCCTGGAGCATAGTAAACCTACTCACCAAAACACCCGCAAAGAAAATGGACCCTAGCCAATATTTCTTCAGCTAGGAGTGTTTGCTTTTCTCCAGATACCATAGTCCTTCTCCAAGATGGGTATATTCTAACTTGATATTGTTTAGGTCTTATTCATGCAGTTACATGAACATACATATAAGTGAAAGTGTTCTGCTGTCTGGAAATCAATACTTCATCATCAAAAATCAATAATAAATAAAAATAAAATAAAACAAAAAAAATGAAAAAAAAACTATATGGGAAAATTACTTGTAGGGAAATTGCTTTCTATTAATGGGCCACAAAAGAGTCCTTATATCCTTTTTCAATTTCCTTCAAGAGTAATATAATAGCTCATTATACTTACAAAATTAATGATATAACGATTTTTTACAATATTTTAAGTGCACAGATTATTTCCATCATTGATTGGCAATAGGTATTGGCTGAAATTCATAGGATTGTTTATATTTGTTGTTCCTTAGATGGTGTTATTACATGTCTGCATCCTGTATTTTCTAAATAAGTTCTGTGTCTTCTTAATCAAAGTTCTGCCAGTTTATTCTATTTCCTATGGTTTTTCTTGGACAGTATCACATACTGCACTTGTCAAGTCTTTTTGTATGTGAATGGATTTAATTATATAACTCAAATTGTATTTACTTGATTTGTCTAACAGTCAGGGAAAAGAAATACTATTTCTTACTTAAAAGGTGGTTGTTAAAAACAACAAAACGTTTTTCCTTAAGGAATTCACTGGCATTGTTCATACTACTAAAAATGAGGTATGCACACTAGGAAAGAAAAAGTAATTTAAAAGCCATATGAAGAAATAGCCTCACTCTGACGGCATTATTCTGTTTTTGATAAAGCAAAGGAAACTTTCAAGGAAATAGGTACCTCATTACTTCAGATTATGCAAGAAAATACAGAACCTTACTATCTTCTCTCATCTAGACATGCTTAGGATAAAAATCTTAAAATATTGTCTCTGAGTTTCCTTTGTCTTTCATATCAAGTTGCTAATTGATCATTATGATTTGTGACAACACACTTTGCCTCTTTCCAATAATTTTGTTCACATAAAATTCTAATTGAGTCTTTTGTTGAAGTATTCATTTTGCATTCTCTGAAACAGAAGTAGCAGTATCACCTAGAAACGACTTACAAACACAAACCGGGGGAACCACCTCAGCTTTACTGTTTGAAAATTTTAGATGTGGAGGCCACTGGTCTCTGTTTTAACAACATGTTTAATTGTATTTCTCTGATATTAAATAGGAAAACTATTGCTTCATAAAAAAGCACAGCTTGAATATTGGTGTTGTAATAAATCTATCATATGTGTGGCATTTTGCAAGTTATAACACCTCCCTTGATTTCCAGGTCATCAATTTTATTACTGAAATTCAAATATCTCACTAAGTATAGCTTCTTAGAATCTTAAAATAAGAGAAAATTTAGCTTCTTTCTGAGTCCTAATTTCTTATACATAGACTATGACCTACTAAATATAGGGTGTATTAATATCTACTAATGGTCATATAAGTGCAGTTTACACTATTACAAGGTTACATAAAAACAGAAATATTTCATAACTATAGGCATAGAATGTTGGACAGTAATTAAATTCAACTAACTTTTGATGTGTTAGATTTACTAAGAATGACAAATTTTGTTTTGAACTTTATTACCCTGTCGATTTAATCATTTCAAATTAAGATACAATCTGTTTTCTCTAGAAGAATATTTTACCTTTTGTTTGAGGATTAAAAAAATCTAAGAATGTTAAGAAAATGTAAATACCTTAATATTTGCCACTTAAAGTCTCCTTAAAATGTCCAATCAATATTTATTTTTACAGTTATATATCCATAGTGCAATTGCTTATTAGGTTAAGCTCATTAGTAATAATTTTTATACACAGTATAATTTTTGAGTAGGTTTTTATTTCATTAATGCAATCAATATATCAGATTAAAAATTATTCATGTATTTTAGAAGACACAAGGCATACAGGCCTCAGTTCAAAGTATGGATAGGAAGCCTTATCTATTTTATTTATTTTTATTTATTTATTATTTTAATGAGCATTTGGTACAAGATTATCAAATCCAGATCCGTGTTCCCCACCATATGCCCCCGCCNTGCCTTTGATACCAGCATTTGGATGCAAACCAGGTGAATCTCTGTGATATTGAGGCTAGCTTGGTCTATATTGTAAGTTTCAGGCCAGCTGGGGTAACAGGGAGCCTCTGTCTCAAAATAACAAGAAAATATTTTTATTGATTTGATAATTTCAAAAAATGTGTTTTGATCATATTCTAAGCCTTTTCTTATCTATATTCAATCCCACCCACTCTTAAACCCCCTGCCAGACTTCATCTCTTTTATTATTTTGAAGGCGTATCAATTCACCTTTTTCTATCCAAATGATCTTGGATATGGGTCCATATCCTGGAGCATAGTAAACCTACTCACCAAAACACCCGCAAAGAAAATGGACCCTAGCCAATATTTCTTCAGCTAGGAGTGTTGCTTTTCTCCAGATACCATAGTCCTTCTCCAAGATGGGTATATTCTAACTTGATATTGTTTAGGTCTTATTCATGCAGTTACATGAACATACATATAAGTGAAAGTGTTCTGCTGTCTGGAAATCAGTACTTCATCATCAAACAATCAATAATAAATAAAAATAAAATACAACAAAAAACATGAATATGGGAAAATTACTTGTAGGGAAATTGCTTTCTATTAATGGGCCACAAAAGAGTCCTTATATCCTTTTTCAATTTCCTTCAAGAGTAATATAATAGCTCATTATACTTACAAAATTAATGATATAACGATTTTTTACAATATTTTAAGTGCACAGATTATTTCCATCATTGATTGGCAATAGGTATTGGCTGAAATTCATAGGATTGTTTATATTTGTTGTTCCTTAGATGGTGTTATTACATGTCTGCATCCTGTATTTTCTAAATAAGTTCTGTGTCTTCTTAATCAAAGTTCTGCCAGTTTATTCTATTTCCTATGGTTTTTCTTGGACAGTATCACATTAATCTGCCACTTGTCAAGTCTTTTTGTATGTGAATGGATTTAATTATATAACTCAAATTGTATTTACTTGATTTGTCTAACAGTCAGGGAGAAAGAAATACTATTTCTTACTTAAAAGGTGGTTGGTTAAAAACAACAAAACGTTTTTCCTTAAGGAATTCACTGGCATTGTTCATTACTACTAAAAATGAGGTATGCACACTATGAAAGAAAAAGTAATTTAAAAGCCATATGAAGAAATAGCCTCACTCTGACGGCATTATTCTGTTTTTGATAAAGCAAAGGAAACTTTCAAGGAAATAGGTACCTCATTACTTCAGATTATGCAAGAAAATACAGAACCTTACTATCTTCTCTCATCTAGACATGCTTAGGATAAAAATCTTAAAATATTGTCTCTGAGTTTCCTTTGTCTTTCATATCAAGTTGCTAATTGATCATTATGATTTGTGACAACACACTTTGCCTCTTTCCAATAATTTTGTTCACATAAAATTCTAATTGAGTCTTTTGTTGAAGTATTCATTTTGCATTCTCTGAAACAGAAGTAGCAGTATCACCTAGAAACGACTTACAAACACAAACCGGGGGAACCACCTCAGCTTTACTGTTTGAAAATTTTAGATGTGGAGGCCACTGGTCTCTGTTTTAACAACATGTTTAATTGTATTTCTCTGATATTAAATAGGAAAACTATTGCTTCATAAAAAAGCACAGCTTGAATATTGGTGTTGTAATAAATCTATCATATGTGTGGCATTTTGCAAGTTATAACACCTCCCTTGATTTCCAGGTCATCAATTTTATTACTGAAATTCAAATATCTCACTAAGTATAGCTTCTTAGAATCTTAAAATAAGAGAAAATTTAGCTTCTTTCTGAGTCCTAATTTCTTATACATAGACTATGACCTACTAAATATAGGGTGTATTAATATCTACTAATGGTCATATAAGTGCAGTTTACACTATTACAAGGTTACATATAAAACAGAAAATAATTTCATAACTATATGCATAGTAGATGTTGGACAGTAATTAAATTCAACTAACTTTTGATGTGTTGATTTACTAAGATGACAAATTTTGTTTTGAACTTTATTACCCTGTCGATTTAATTCATTTTTCAAATTAAGATACAATCTGTTTTCTCTAGAAGAATATTTTACCTTATTTTGTTTGAGGATTAAAAAAATCTAAGAATGTTAAGAAAATGTAAATACCTTAATATTTGCCACTTAAAGTCTCCTTAAAATGTCCAATCAATATTTATTTTTACAGTTATATATCCATAGTGCAATTGCTTATTAGGTTAAGCTCATTAGTAATAATTTTTATACACTAGTATAATTTTTGAGTAGTTTTTTATTTCATTAATGCATACCAATATTATCAGATTAAAAATTATTCATGTATTTTAGAAGACCCAAGTCATAACAATGCCTCAGTTCAAAGTATTGGATATGAAGCCTTATTCTATTTATTTATTTATTTATTTATTTATTTATTTTTAATATACATTTGGTACAAGATTATCAAATCCAGATCCGTGTTCCCCACCATATGCCCCCGCCCCACCAGAGCCATGTATTCTGCCAAACATGCTTTTCATGTCTTTCTCAGTCTTTCTCAAAATTCTCCATGTGGAAGTTGACTGTTTTAAGCAGAAGTTCACTGTTTCAGTCAGTTCTTTGATGCAATCCTTTCTGTTGTTGTTGTTGTTGTTGTTGCTGATGTTGTTATTGTTGTTTCCAATATACATCACTCCCAACTGCTTTGACAAAAGCTAAAGGGGCCTTGCACAAGAAATACTTACAACTAGGTAATTGGCACTAGCATCCACAGATGAGGGATACCATTCATCACTTGTTTTTCTGGGACTGTGTTACTTAGCACAGCATGATGTCTTCTAGCTCCAGACATTTTCCTGCAAAGCTCATGATGTCATCCTTCTTTACTGCTGCATAAACTCCATTGTGTAGATGTACCATATTTTCTCTATCCACTCCTCAGTTGAGGGACATTTGGGTTGGTTCCAGCTCCTTGCTATTGTGAAGAGAGCTGAAGTAAACATGGCCATGCATGTATCTCTGTAGTGGTGTGAGTCTTGGTGATACATGCCTAGGAGTGGTATGGCTGGGTCAGGTGGCAAGTTCATTCCAAGTTTTCCAAGGGTTCTCCACACTGCTTTCAATAGTGGCTGTACCAGTTTACATTCCCACCACCAGTGGGTGAATGTTCCCCTTTCCCCACAACCTCTCCAGCACTTGGTATCATTTGTTTTCTTGATCCTAGGCAGTCTTATTCGAGTAAGATGATATCTGAAAGTTTTTAATTTGCATTTCCTTAATTATTAATGATGTTGAACACTTTTTAAGATGTTTCTCAGCCATCTCTAATTCCTCACTTGTGAAGTCTCTGTTCAGCTCTTTGCTCCATCTATTGAGTGGGTCATTTGTTTTCTTTCTTCTTTGTTTTTTGAGTAGTTTATATATTCTGGAAATAAATGCTTTGTCAGATGTATCTGCAGTGAAGGTTTCCTACCACTCTATGTTCTTTCCATTTCCTTGATTGTTTCTTTTGATGTACAGAAGCTTTTGAGTTTAATGAGGTCCCATTTGTCACCTGTCATCCTTAATTCTTGCATAGCTGCTGTCTGATTTAGGAAGTCTTTTCCTACGCCTGTGTCTTGTAGTCTGCTGCGAACTTTGTCTTCTATCGCCTTCACAGTTTGGGGTTTCATGTTGAGGTCTTTAATCCATCTGGAGGGCCAGAGGTAAGGGTTTAAGTTCATTCTTCTACAAATGGTGATCCAGTTTTGCCAACACCACTTGCTGAAGATGCTGTCTTTTCTCCATTGTGCCTTCTTGGCCCTCTTGTCAAATATGAGATGACTGAAATTATATGTGTTCAAATTTTGATCTTCTGTTTTGTTCCATTGGTCAGCAGGTCTGTTTTTGTGCCAGTACCAGGATGATTTTATGAATATAGCCCTGTAATATAGTTGGAAGTCTGGTGTAGAGATTCCCACCACCCTGTGTTGCTCTTTTCACTCAGGGTTATTTTGGCTATTCGGAGTCTTTTGGTTTTCCAGATGAATTTAAGGCCTTTTTTTCCAAGCACATAAAGAAGCTCTTGGAGATTTTAATTGGGGTTGTTTTAAATCTATACAAGAGTTTGGGTAGAATGGACATTTTTACAATGTTAATTTTCCCAATCCATGAACATGGGAGGTTTCTCTATCTTCTGATGTCTTCCTCAATTTCTTTCTTTAAGGGTTTAAAAATTTCTTGTAGAGATCTTTGGTGTCCTTGGTTAGGTTTGTTCCTAGGTATTTTATTCTTTTTGAGGTTATTTGGAGTGAGAATGTCTCCTTGAATTGCTTCTCCACTTGCTTGTTGTTGGTGTAAAGAAAGGCCTCTGATTTTTTTTTTAGGTTAATTTTGTATCCTGCCACTTTGCTGAAGCTGTTATTTGTTTCTAGGAGTTTTCTGGTGGAGATTTTAGCATCCTTAAGTAAACAATCATATCATCAGCAAAAAGGGATAGCTTGACTTCCTCTTTTCCAATTAGTACTCCTTTAATTTCCTTTTCTTGCCTTATTGCTCTAGCAAGTGTTTCAAGCACTATATTGAAGAGGAGTGGTGACAGGGGGCAGCCTTGCCAAGTTCCTAACTTTAAAGGGAATGTTTCTATCATTTCCACATTTAGGATGTTATTGACTGCGGGTTTCCTTTACATGGCTTTGATTATATTGACAAATGATCACTCCAATCAAATTCCCTCTAGGACTGTAAGCATGAAGGGATGCTGGATTTGGTCAAAGGCTTTTTCTGCACCAATTGTAATGATGGTGTGGTTTTTGTCTTTCATTCCATGTATCTGCTTCATGATATTTATTGGTTTTAATATGTTGAACCATCCCTGCATCTCTGGTATGAATCAAACTTGGTCTTGATGGATGACCTTCTTGATGTGAGTCTGTATGCGATTTGCCAGTATCCTGTTTAGAATTCTGGCATCTGTGTTCATTCGGGAGATGGGTCTGTAGTTCTCCTTTTTGGTTGTATCTTTGCCTGTTTTTGGTAATAGAGTGATGCTAGGTTCATGGAAGGAATTTGGGAGAATTCCCTCTGTATCCTTCTAAACAATTTCAGTAATAATGGTTGTAAGACTTTTTGAAATGTTTTATAGAATTCTGCCATGAAACCGTCTGGGCCTGGGCATTTTTTAGTTGGGAAGTTTCTTATTACATCTTCAATTTCTTCATAAATTATGGATCTGTTTAAGCTGTTAAGCTTGGTTGTGCCTTGGTGATTCCCAGGATTTCAGATATTCATCCATTTTTTTCTAGGTTTTCAAACTTGGTAGAGTATAGGTTTTTGAAGTATCCGCATATGATTTTCTGGATCTTTTCCTTGTCTGCTGTGATATTTCCCTTTTCATCACGGATTGTATTGATTTGGAGTTGTTCCTTCTTTCTTTTGGTTAACTGGGCTAGAGGTCGCTCTATCTTGTTTATTCTTTCAAAGAACCAACTTTTGGATTCATTGATTTTTTTGTTGTTTTCTTTGTATCTATTTCATTGATTTCTGCTCTGATTTTTGTTATTTCTTCCTTTCTGTTGTGATTAGGGTTCATCTGTTTTGCCTCTCATGTGCTTTTAGCTGCAGTGCTAGGTCATTCACTTGTGCTCTTTCTGTTTTTTTAATGTAGGTACCCAGGGCTATAAAGTTCCCTCTTAGGACAGCTTTTACAGTACCCCATAGGTTTTGTTATGTTGTATTGTCATTGTCATTAAGCTCCAGAAATGCTTTTATTTCTTTCTTTATCACTTCCTTGACCATTCAAGAGGGTGTTGTTTAGTCTCCATGTGTTTTATAGGCAGTAGGGCTTATCCTGGTGTTTATGTTGAGCTTTATTACACTGTGCTCTGATAGAATGAAAAAATTATTTCAATCTTTTTGTATTTGTGGAGGTTTCTTCTGTGTCACAATAAGTAGTCAATTTTGGAGAAATGTTCCTTGGGGTGCTGAGTGGAAAGTGTATTTTCTGGTATTAGGGTGGAATATTCGGTAGAGGTCTATGAAGTCCATTTGGTTTATCATACCATTCAGTTCAGATGTCTCTCTCTTTATTCTTTGTTGACCTGTTGACCTGTCCAAAGGGCTCAGTGGGTATTGAAGTACCTTACTATGAGTGTACTGGTGTTAATGTGTGACTCGTGGTCCTGGAGAATTGTCTTTATAAAGTTTGGTGCACCAGAGTTTTGTGCATGCATATTCATAATTGTGAGATCTTCTCAGTGAATTGTTCCTTTAATAAAATTGTAATGGCCTTCTTTGACTCTTCTGATTTTTTTTTACATTGAAGTCTATTTTGTCTGATATTAAAATAGCAACACCTGCTTTCTTTTTGGTACCATTTTCTTGGAATAATTTTTTCCATCCCTTCACTTTAAAGTGGTGCCTGTCCTTGAAGGTAAGATGTGTTTTTTTAGTCAGCATATCCATGGGTTCTGTTTCCTAATCCAATCTCCCAGTCTATGTCTTTCGAATTGGGAATTTAGTCCATTAATATTTAAGACTATGACTGATAGGTTTGTGTTGCTTCCTTTTGCCTTATTATCCATTTGCGGTTTTGGTTTAGTTTTCTACTTCTGCAGTTATGCTTTTATTGATTTCTCTTTCTAGGTGCCTGGGGATGGTTGCTCCTTTCTTCTGTCCTTTGAATTGCTTCAAGTATTCTCTGAAGGGTTTGTTTTCTGGACATGTATTCTTTCATCTTGTTTATGTCATGGAAGGTTTTTCTCTCTCCTTCAACTATAATCTACATTTTTGCTGGGTATAGTAACCTGGGTTGGCATCTATTGTCCTTTAACACTGGGAATGCTTTGCTCCAGGTTCTTCTTGCTTTCATAGTTTGCATTGAGAAGTCAGTTGTAATTCTGATAGGTTTCCCCTTATAGGTCACTTGTTGTTTTTCTCTTGTGGCTTTAAGGATTTTGTCTTTGTTTTGGATGTCTAGCATTTTAACTATGATGTGGCATGTAGAATTTCTTTTCTGATCTTTTCTGTTTGGAGTTCTATGTGCTTCTTGAAATTTTTTAATATTTTATTTATTTATTTATGTGTATGAATGTACTGTCTGCATGTAGGTTTGTGCACCCATGTCGTGCAATGCCGTGGAGGTCAGAAAAGGGTGTCGGATTCCACTGGAACTGGAGTTCTCCTGGAATTGGAGATACAGACCGTTCTCAGCCACCATGTGGGTGCTGGGGATCAAACCTGAGTCCTTTGTAAGAGCAGTCAGCGCTCTTAACCACTAGGCCATCTCTCCAGCCCCAGCTTGTTGTATTTATATTGGTTTATCTCTTTTTAGTTTGGGGAAATTTTCATCTATTATTGTGTTGAAGATCTGATCAATACCATTCTCTTGGGATTCTTCTCATTCCTCTACTCCTATGATGTGGAGGTTTGACCTTTTCATAGTGTCCCACATTTCCTGGCTGTTCCACTTTTGTGTATTTTTAAATTTTTCATAATCTTTACTTCAGGTTTTTAGTTGTTATGTGTTATCTTCCAGGTCTGATATTCTTTGCTCTGCTTCCTCCATTCTGCTTCTTAGGCTTTTTTCCATTCCTTTCCTCTTGATTGGAGGAGTGTTTGATTTCCTTTTTCATTTCCTCTTCTGATTTCTTTAGTATTTCCACTTCCTTTTGGAGCTTCTCAATCCCCTCCTGTAGCTCTTTGCTTCGATGGTAGGTTTCATTATCATTTTCAACATGGGATCTTTTCAGTGTTTCCACTTATTTCTTGAGTTCTTCATTCCCTTTTCTTAATTCTTTGATTTGCTCTTTATAATCTTGCCTTTCTTTAAGTATGTCCATGATTGTGTCTCCGATATCTGTGTCCTGGGCCATCCCGAGGGGGATCCCACTGTAGGAATCTTCCACAGGATTGGTAGAGCTTGGTGTGTGATTATCCAGCACCTTTCTCATATTGCCTCTTCTTCGTGTCCCTGGCATATGGGCTTCCCCTTGCCTGTATTCCAATGTGACTCCCAAATGCCTCTTCACTGTGTTGAAGGCTTTCCTTCCTTGCTTGCCTCCTCCAGATTCCTCTTTAGCCCTCACTCCTGTACCTATGCTTCAGGAGGTCTTGGGAGACCTCCAGTCTCAAGACTCACACAACCCCACATTTTATACCAGCTGGGAGGATAACTCCACCTCCACAGCCACAAAAGCCAATTAAGCCAAAGACAACTAGATTATGTTAAACAACAATCTGCCTTGCTGAAGCACCCAGCTCCTACCTACCTACCTGAACTTCAGGAGGTCTTGGGAGATCTCCCATCCAAAGCCTTAATCTTTTTTTTTAAATTTTATTTTATTTTCGTATGTGTATGAATGCACTGTCTGCATGTAGGTCTGTGCATCCGTATCACGCAATGCTGTAGAGGTCAGAAGAGCATGTCGGATTCCCCTGGAACTGGAGCTAAAGACGGTATTCAGCCGCCATGTGGGTGCTGGGGATCTAACCCGGGTCCTCTGCAAGAGCAGTTGGCGCTCTTAACCACTAGGCCATCTCTCCAGCCCCCAAAGCCTTATCCTTTACTAATACAACATCTGGTTTGTTTCCCAAATTGTGGAAGAATATATGTAACAGCTGACAGTTTCTCCCTTGTTTTCAAATACTTCCAATCTTCTTTTAAAACATTCACTTCAATTTTTTCATAAATTTCCCAAAGGCTTTCTAATGATTGCAAAAAAATTACTATAAGATTTTGAAAATTTTACTGATTATAATCCAGACATATAATTTATAAAATATACAATATAAATTTCCTTTCTCCACTACCTATAAGCACATGACCCCACAAAATAAAAGTATTTGGAGCATTAGTCTTGATTTTTTAACCTATATCAAAGATTCTTACCTACCAAACGGGTGGTTGTGAAAGTATTTAACGTCCTAGCTCACCCAAGTCATGGCTTCCAGAATGCCAACCGAAGCAGAATTCTGAGAAAGAGACACTGTGGACTGCATTCCTGCAATCTGAGAGAAGGTTGCTGCAATCATCTGCAGTTATGTCTCACTGTAGACAAGAAGACAGACATGTGTTTTCTCTCAAGAAGCTCCACTTGATACTCTCCACATTCCCACCTACACATTTTTCTCTAGTCACTTGCATGCTCACTTCCTGTATGCCTGTCTTTAAAACCTCTGCTTCAGTGCCCTCATGTCATCCTGCTCCTGAGACAGGCGGGCTAGCCCAACACCCCAAAATTAAATCTTTTGTGCATTCTCTCCCCTTGATATGAGCCTAACAAAGTATAAGTAGGAAAACTATTGAAATCTGTGTACTGTTTGAATTCTAGTAATTATATTCATTATTTTGTCAAACTGTGTGTAGCAATGTGAACAGAAAATGGAAATCTAAAGCACAATGGACAACCTGCAGGAAGCTCAATATATCAGAGAATCTTTTCCAGGAAGCTCAGTTGGTCTGAGCCACTTCTAGGCAGTTCAGTTCATATTTATTTCTTGCAGGCAGTGCTGTCTAGTGTAAGTCTCTCTCAGCAGTTAGTACTTCTCATAAATGCTTTAAGAAAGAAGGGCTTAGTGAATCTGGTCAGTTTCAGGGACTTCCTGGAACTATTAAGTTGTTTACTTCTTTAGGTTAAAAAACTTCCCCACAGGATAGAATTTTCACTTCCCTTTATAATAGCCTATGTTTTAATGAAATTTCCTTTGAAATGGAAGCTTTTTGGGGGGGTTGAGACAGGGTTTTCCTGTAGCTACGGTTGGCCTAGAGCTTGCTCTGTACACCAGGCTAGCCTTGAACTCACAGACATCCACTTGCCTCTGCCTCCTGAGTGCTAGGAGTAGAAGCATTTGCCACCATGCCCAGCAAAATGGAAGTTTTTACTTACTAAGATTTTGGTACACAACAGCAAATTTAATCTCAAATCCTTTTTCCCTTTTAAATATATGACTTTTCCTAGAATCGCAAGAGAACTTAAGTCTTAAAGACAGATTTAGAGTCTAAACCCATCAGTGAGAATATTCAAGTATTAAGTAGAGAATGAGTAAAAGTATAAGGTCAAAATATGCAGATAATTACATAGATTTAGGTATGAATTTTTCCCATTTTAAAAACCTAACAGCAGAGTCAGAGATGGCCTTATGGAAGAAAATACATTTTTCAATGTCATTTTAGGCCAAGTGTATTATTATTTTTAATTCATAATGAACCCTAAACAAGACTTTCCATCTTTACTTATGAATCTAACAAAAAAAAAAATAAATGAAGAAAGAAAACTATATGGAATACTCAATTTAAACTCCCTTCCTATGTCAGAGCCTGAGGGTTGCAACATCTGACAAAAATTTGGGAAACATTCCTTCCCGGATCGGATCAGCAATTCTGCTTCCCAGTGTCAGATTATAAACTTTTGTTTGTTTGGCATCAATGCTCAGGTGGCTACTTCTCCCTGTATGCAGTCCTGTAGCCATTCTCTTAAACCTGGGGAACTTATGCTGAATTATTCTCCATTGCTGTTCCAGTGTGAAGTATAAAGACATAAATACACATAAGTTGATTTTGGAACTTCTCACAATATGCAAGTGTACGGAGTTTGAACTTACATGTTTTTGCCTTGAGATTAATGGGAATTCCTTCCTCAAATCTCATCTAGTGAGGATCTAGCAGTAAAGATGGAAGATTAAATCTCACAAAGGATAATCTTTGAGTTTGTCACGGTGCAGTGATAAGGGGAAGAGAGGGACAGTGTTCCCTCTGCAAAAGTGTATTCAATTTCAGAAAGCAGCTAAGAACAGCAGTAAGCACCTTTAGGAGACAGGCAGAAAAACTGTAGCTAGTGCCTTTAAGATATCAGGGCCTCAGATAAAAAGAAACATTAACATTGGCTGGTTTGCCTTACAACTAGGAATTTGGTGCTAGCATCCATAAATGAGGGAAATAATTATTTTGTTTCTTTGGGACTGTGTTACTTCACTTAGCATAATAGCTTCTAGTTCCAGCCATTTACCTGCAAAGTACATGATGTTGTCTTTCTTTACAATTGCATAGAACTCCATTGTGTAGCTGTACCACATTTTCTGTATCCACTCATTGGTTGAGGGACATTTGGGCTGCTTCCAGCACTTTGCTATTGTGAAGAGAGCTGGAAATGTACTGTTAAAATGTGAATCACTTAACGAGGTCTAGAATTAATCTACCACTTATTTTCAGACTTTTTAATTTTAGTATACGAGTAGAGGGTATGTATGCATGTTTTAGAATAATACAAAATTAAAGGGAAAATGTGAATTTTTAAAAATTTGTTTATTATATTTTATTTGCATGAGTGTATTGTGTGCATGTAGGTTGGTGCACTGGTGTCCTGTAATGCCTCAGAGGCCAGAAGAGGTCGTCGGATTCCCCTGGAACTGGAGTTAAAGAAGGTGTGTGGAGTTAAAGACCATGTGAGTGCTGGGAATTCAAACTGGGTCCTCTGCAAGAGCAGTTGGTGCTCTTAACCGCTGAGCCATCTCTCCAGCCCCTAAAATGTGAATTCTTAAACATGTTTTGCAACTAACTTATAATCTATTTTCAGACATCATAGTTTTGCCATATGTGATACACACACACACACACACACACACACATATTTTGGATCAATACAAATTGAAGGGAACAACAACAAAAGGACTGGGTCAAAGAACTGAGTGAAACAGTGAATTTTGCCTGAAACAGTAAACCTCTGCATAGAAAAAATTAAACGGACTAAGAAAAAGATGCAAGACATATATGACAGAATGCATGAGTTATGGTGGGGTGCTGGGTGGGGGGCCCAGAAGGGGGAATGAGTCTGAATTGGACTGAGAAATGTTGTTACGGTCTGAGAATCCATACCAAAAACACCAAAGGATGGAAATCCAAGACTTTATTTCAGGAAAAAGTAAACCAGCATGCTGGGGTGGGAAAAGGCTCCGACCCCAATTACTCGGGTCCCAGGTCTTTTATATAGAGTCTAGAGGAATTTTAGCAGGGTTTGGGTAACTTCTAGCCTTACTGGATAATAGCAGGGTTACAGCTCATGGTTACGTCAGCCCACCAGCCCCCACATATCAACAGTTATCTTTAGACACAATCCTGCGACTGGAATGAGGAAATGTTGACTCAGTCTGCCTGCCCTCACATACCAACAGTTATCTTTAACAAGTTTAAGTTAGCAGTTCTTGACGAGCAACTGACTTCCTCCAGAAAAGGTCAGTTGTCAATAAACCTTGAGCAATTGACCTTTTCCCCGGAACTGGGCAGGTTTCAGTGACTGCTTAAAATGGTGGCTACTCAAAATGGAGTCAGTGTAGGCCTCTCTTACATTGTATGAAATGGACAAAACGTCAATAAAAATATTTTTAAAAAGAAATCAGGATCAAGGGACTATCTTCTTTCAAATGTGTTTTGATTCCCAAATGTGCTGTTTTTTTTTTTTTTTTTTTTTAATAGTTCGCACAATCTGTTTGAAGCATATATTGCGTTGTAGGACTGTGAGAGGGCTTGATATACTAGGTGATAAACCTTCATAAACTGAATTCCAGAATGGGTCAGTAAGATTCCTCCTAATTCAGGAAATGTATATGGTAGAGCTTACAGTTTTTGTATTTTTTGTTTATTTGTTTGTTGTTTGTTTTATCTTTTGTCAGTGGCACTCAGTCACTCATTAATACATGTTGTAAGAAAAAGATAAGTAACCAAAGTAACTTATACGTCAAACTTAGTAGGCTATACCAGCTAAAGAATCATCAGGGAATCTCATTAACAAAGCTTCACATAAGTCACAGATAAGCCCATGGGATATCAGTATTTGGGGGATCAGAACTGGAATCATAATTCTATATTGCCAGATTCAGGAGCCTGAAGATTTCTCTTGAATTTTTTGAGACCTCAACTGAGGCCAAACAGAAATTTTGGCTTCAAAAGAGTAAACATTATCAGGAATAGTGGATATCAGAGTTAGTATTATAAAGATGAATTAATATAGATTTAAACATGAGGATTAACAGAGAAAGAGAGGCCCTCAGAAATAAAGATTTGAGGTGTCTAAGAGATTGGGTATGGGCTTCTACAAGAATTGCCAACAAATCCATTTGTAGAAGAGTTTTACATGGACTTGATATTTAATACATATTTATTTTTATTTGATAGTGCAAAATTCAGTCAAAATATAACAAGAAAAATGTACGTACTATTTATTTGTTAAATTAGAGATTACAAAATCTATTTCTCTTTAGTTGAGTGAATATTTTGTAACATTTATTTGAACATATGAGCATTTACTTAGTAAAATATGTTTAATGGTGTCATATTCTCATAGGAAGAAATCAAGGAAAATTTAATCCTAGATAAAGCAACCTGTTTGAAATTGCTACGAAGATGTATGAATATAAAGATACAGATTCAGAGTTTGAAATTTTAATGTACAAAAAATATAACATTTTTTAGAGTCAATAGTGGGACAAAGAAAATTTTAGTTTCTTTTCTTTTACCTGTGCTAAAATACCCTGACAAAAGCAATTTAAGGAAGGAATGCCAGGTTTAAATAGAGTGAATCTTGGTGGGGAAGTCAACTCAGCAGGAGCTCAAAACAACTATTTATACTCTATCTGGATTTCTTAAATAGAGAATAATGAATGCTTGCTTGCATTTAGCTTACTTTCCTCTTTTCCTACAGCCCTGCATCCTCTGGGAAGGAATGCTACCACCCACAGTGAATGCATCTTCACATCTCAATTAACCTATTCCGCATAATGCTACACATGGATGCCCAGAGGCCCATCTCCCAAAGTATGATAGATCTCCAGTTGACAAATGAGAATATCCATCACACAGACTTAACCCAATTTAATAATAATATTCGTCTATCCATTTGGGCATGCATATTTTCAGGTAAAGATGAGAAGATGCAAGGAATTATCTTTTGATCGGTCACTCTATGCATTTGTTGACACTGGTACAGAATAATCATGTAGGGGCTCATCCCTTTTCTGAGCGAAGTATTTATACTTCACATTTGGTATATGGAAAAATATTTAGATGTAGAAATGTTCCTCCTGGTAAGATAATCATAAACCTCAAAATACTAGACATGCCAATGATAAATGATTGGTCATACTGATTTCTAATGATGTGGGCATTATAAACTTTGCAAGATATTATGTTACAGACTAAAATTTTTGGTATGATAACGTCATCATGCTAATATAGGCAGCTTATGTCTCTCCTGTTTTTTGTTTTTGGTTTTTTTTTTAATATATATCCTAAGAGTTCTTTGTAAAATAACAAATATGGGGCTGGTGAGATTGCTCAGTGGTTAGGAGCATTAGCTGCTCTTGCAAAGGACCCGAGTTAAATTCCCAGCATCCACATGACCACTAAAAATCATCTGTAACACTAGTTCTAGGGAAATCTGACACCTTCTTCTGACCTCCACAGGCATTGCAGGAAATAGACTCACCCACATAAAAATATAAATAGGGCTGGAGGGATGGCCTAGCGGTTAAGAGCGCCGACTGCTCTTGCAGTCGGAGACACTGACTCAAAAAATAATAATAAAAATAAATTAGCAATATTTATCTGATAAATTATATTATCTAAAAATACATCTGTTTTGGAATATTGATATAATTTCCTTATTGCAAATACTTAAAGTTATTTACTCCTTGCAAGGCCAGGATTAAATAACTTAATTGCATATACATTAGGTTTTTTTGTTAGAAATATGACATCATATTTATAAAATTTTTTGAGCGTTTAATCACCATGGATGCTTTTGTCATGGAGCAAAACACTTTTAGTGATCCTGAGGTACCAAGCCCTAGGTGGCACATATATAATGGAAACTTGACACCTAAAGCTTAGAGAAAAACTCATAAAGGGTCACAGAAAAAGTGTATTTTATTTATCTTTTTAAATCCTGAAATACATAATTAAACTTAAGCTTGTGGTCTCATATTTTCTAAAAAATAACTTAGCATTTCAATATTTTCTCTAGTATTTCACTTTGCCTAACTTGTTATTTTTATTTCCCAAACATAACTTTATTGTTATTTTTACAACATTCACATTTTTCTACTTTCCCTCACACTTCGGTAAATATTTAGGTATTAAAATGAAAATAAGTTATTCCAAAAGTCCTGATAACTTACTACTAATATGAGTATTTGATAGTTTACTTTGTACAAACCCTTATTCAATTAAGATATTAAGTTTGAATATCAAGATTCATTTTTTCTGTGATAACATCCAAAATGACCTTGACAATTATGAGACACCAAAAATAAGAAAATGTACCCAAAGTCATTCTGAAAAATTGAAATATTCTTTTGTATTTTTAAAATGTAATTGTGAAATTTATGGAGCATAATCATGTGGCTATTTTACTCAATAATTTAATAAGCTTATTCACATCATGGATGCTTGAATTTCTTCATTTGAAAACTGGACACATTTGCATATATATATATATATATATATATATATATTGCACATATATGTACATATATATAATAGAGTTTTATGATAATATTTTTTATTTATTTCTTTATGTGTATCAATGTACTGTCTGCATGCAGGTCTGTGCACCCGTGTTGTGCAATGCCGCGGAGGTCAGAAGAGGGTCTCAGATTCCACTGGAGCTGGAGTTCTCCTGGAATTGGAGTTTCAGACGGCTCTCGGCCGCCATGTGGGTGCTGGGGATCGAACTTGGGTCCTCTGTAAGAGCGGTCGATGCTCTTAACCGCTAGGCCATCTCTCCAGCCCCATAATAGAGTTTTAATGAGAGATAAACTACCTTTTTTCTGTTTTTAAAAATATTTTATTATTTATATTTTTATTTTTTTTATTTTAATTTTTTTATTATTTATTTCTGTATGTGTATGAATGTACTGTCTGCATGTAGGTCTGTGCACCCATGTCGTGCAATGCCACGGAGTTCAGAAGAGGGTCTCAGATTCCCCTGGAACTGGAGTTCTCCTGGAATTGGTGTTACCGACGGTTCTCAGCCGCCATGTGGGTGCTGGGATTTAAAAAGTTAGATTTTCTATCAATTTTTCATGTTCAAGCTTATTTCAAGAACACAGATTTATCTACATATTTTCCCCACTTCACTTATAATTAGTAATTATATAACCTAGATTTTCTTCCTCTGATCGAACTAATTGCTCGTGTTAATGTATTTGAATATACTAGAAACAAAATTTCTTTTTTTTTAATTTTATTTATTTCTGTATGTATACGAATGTACTGTCTGCATGCAGGTTTGTGCACCCGTGTCGTGCAATGCCGTGGAGGTCAGAAGAGGGTGTCGGATTCCCCTGGAACTGGAGTTCTCCGGGAACTGGAATTTCAGATGGTTCTTGGCCGCCATGTGGGTGCTGGGGATTGAACCCGGGTCCTCTGTAAGAGCGGTCGGGTCTCTTAACCGCTAGGCCATCTCTCCAGCCCCAAGAAACAAAATTTCTATAATAGTAAAAATACAGCAAGTGATTCATTAAATACAATCAGTTCTAGAGAGATCAATTTGAGAATTATCTATCTCCTATATGATAGATCAGCTTCTACTGTGCTTTAATTGCCTTGAGAACCCATTTCCTTTTTCCTTAAATGCCTAGGGTTCAATGTGTGAAGCAAAGAAGGTTCCTACATCACCCTTTCTGATTCTAACAAAAATATTTACTCATCGTGGTATAAAATACTAGTTTTGAGACAGTCTTACTTGTCTCAAGACATTGTCATTTGCTGTCTTCTTTATGGTGAACTAATAATTTGTTAGAAAAAGGGCCTGGTGGCACTAAGTAAACATTATTATCCTCAATTTTGACAGCTTCAAGTATAAAAAAACCTGGCCTCATGGGCAATTTGTTTTAAGAACAGAGTAAATATAATAGACCTATTTGTCAACTGATATGAAACATTGATCTCATTAGTGTCAGTCTAAAAATCAGAATGAAAAAATATATTTTGCTCCTATTAAGAATAGGATTCTTATTGATGATCCTACCAAATTTGATGTTTTTTTATTTGAAATACATACCTGAACACTTTCTTATGTTCTAAATTTATATTTTCTTCTAATATTCTTTTTTTTTAATATTTTTTATTAATTTTTTTTATTTATTTCTGTATGTGTATGAATGTACTGTCTGCATGTAGGTCTGTGCACCCATGTCGTGCAATGCCACGGAGTTCAGAAGAGGGTCTCAGATTCCCCTGGAACTGGAGTTCTCCTGGAATTGGTGTTACCGACGGTTCTCAGCCGCCATGTGGGTGCTGGGATTTAAAAAGTTAGATTTTCTATCAATTTTTCATGTTCAAGCTTATTTCAAGAACACAGATTTATCTACATATTTTCCCCACTTCACTTATAATTAGTAATTATATAACCTAGATTTTCTTCCTCTGATCGAACTAATTGCTCGTGTTAATGTATTTGAATATACTAGAAACAAAATTTCTTTTTTTTTAATTTTATTTATTTCTGTATGTATACGAATGTACTGTCTGCATGCAGGTTTGTGCACCCGTGTCGTGCAATGCCGTGGAGGTCAGAAGAGGGTGTCGGATTCCCCTGGAACTGGAGTTCTNCCTGGAATTGGAGCTTCAGACGGTTCTCAGCCGCCATGTGGGTGCTGGGGATCGAACCCGGGTCCTCTGTAAGAGCGGTCGGCGCTCTTAACCGCTAGGCCATCTCTCCAGCCCTTCTAATATTCTTAATTCTTACTTCATTTATTTTTTTTAAAGTGGCATTCCATTGTTTTTTTCCCCTGATTTTATTGTGGCTCCACACTCAGAGATTCACAAGAAAGAACATATGTAACACTTTAAAAAAAATATTTTATTGAAGTTTTGTGCATTTCATACACCATTTCTCACTCCAGTTTAGACTCATTCCCCGTCTCATGCCCCCACCCCACCCAAATTCATCCATTCTGCCATACATGTCTTTCATCTTTTCTCAGTCTTTCTAAAGTTTTTCTATGAAGAGCTTTATTTTGGGGGGCAGACATTTACTTTTTCAATCAGTTCTTTGACTCAGTCCTTTTGCTGATGTTCTCTCGAATTTGTATTGCTCCAGAATATGTCTATATATACATCACACATATAACAAAATTATGACGTCTGAAAATAAACTGTATGTTAATTTCAAAACATGTTTAGGAATTCACAATTTTCAATTTAATTTTATATTACTCTAAAATATGCATACATACCCTCCAACCATATATCAAAATTACAAAGTCTGAAAATAAATAGTAGGTTAACTTTTAGAAAAATAAGAACATATAAAATATACTCACATAAACACACAGACACACACAGACACAGAGACACACACAGACACAGACACAGACACACACACACACAGACACACACACACACATACGGTTTCTGGACAGAGCTCAAACTCCTAAGACAGTGGTTTTGAATCTTCTGAAACAAAACTGGCCCATTCTAGTTATCTTAGCATTGCAAGCAGTGTGAATTTTTGTGCCATGTCCCAATTAGGGAATAAAATTTTATTGAAAAATGCAAACACTTCTACATGTCTACCAATATTTCTTTCTACATGTCTACCGATATTCCTTTATGTGTTACCAAGATATGTTTTTTCCTTAATTCAACATTTCTAATATATCTGGATCATGATGTTTATGAATTCAGTATCATTTGAATTGATTAATCTCAAAAGGACAATATTTTAATTGCAACATTATTGAATATGTTCATTTTTCCTTGTCCATATTTAATTAACAAATATTGTAATAAATAAATATAAAATTTTACATTGTATGCACTATCAAGAGTAATTTAGAGATGATATAAAGTATGCAGGACAATGTATGCACATTATATACAAATATTTCTTAATTTTAAAAGTGTATTAAGCAACCATGGACTTTGGCATTGCCTGCAAGATCTAGAAAGAATGTAAGACATGAGAGACAACTATATTGACACTGTGAATTAAATAACATTGTAGTGGAAGGCAGACATGTGTATTGTAAACTATTTACCAGCACTCCTGTATTCACCCCTCTAAGTATGAAGAGATTTCAGTTCCCAGTTAGCAAGCAAAACTGTTTGAACACTGTTCAAATTTGATGTAGTCATAACTGTCCTTGACTGACAATGTGTATCTAAAGACAGTGATATTTCAGTTAACTTTCTTTGCAACCAGTCTGAATAAGTATATGATGAGAAGGACATCACTGTAATTTTGACTATTTCTGGAGCATATTTAAAAGTATAACACATATATAATTCATAGATGCAGGGTGGAATTAGTATTGTCTTCCTCGTTTTGTCCAGTCTAATATTTTTATGATTTAAATTTATGTCATAAATACTTTTATTACAGGGTAGGCTATAGAGTATTAGTAAACAGTGTCAAATAGTTTTTAAATTAATTCTAAAGGTTTTAGTTGTTCTGTGTTTCTTAATCTTAACTGCTTATAAATCTACAAATGGAGGTACTATTTCATGTCTAACTATTATATAAATCTGTGGACTACAAAAATGACAATTTTCTTCAGGTACCTGACCTATGGTGGCAATATGCATCTATAATTGCTATCTTTTGTGCCTTTCCTACTCTTCTTAGGGCCCCTTGCTTTTCCAAATTAGACCTCTTTCTATTTAATGTGTGTATTTCTCTGGGTGTGTGTGTGGGGGGCGGGTTTCACATCGGAGAGTAAAGGTCATCCTTGTCTTTCTTCGTAAGTATTTCAGTAGTATGGTGATATAAGTTCCTTTTGATTTATAATAAGTGTTATATATAATGTCCAGTTTTTGTACTTTTTAGTTCTTTTCAGTTTAATTCCACATTCTACTGCATTTACATCATAGCAAAGTGAATTCGGCATGCCTTAGCTCTCATGCTTCAATCTTTAGCTATTGGAATGACTTTTCTGGTAATATGTACTGTTGCAAATAGAATCTTAGTTAACTTTGTAAACAAAGTTAGTTTTATGCATTGAGATCATTCAACACTATTTCAGTTTATTTATAATGTAAGCAACTTACTAGGCCTTGTGCTTCTCTTGTAAACAAAACATAGAGCTTTAATATTCATGACCCTTTCTTAACCCTGAACGAGAATAATGCATGTATGTTCTGAAAATACCAAAATTTGAAAACAGTAAATATTATTGAAAGCAATGAGTTATCCCAAATATGTTGTAAACAACAGTTGAAATTAGATTGATAATATATTATTCTGGTTGTTTGTACTGTTCTGGGTCAGTAGTGGTCAGACAGGGCAACATCCTCTGATAGGACAGGTTCTTCATTCCCATGTTCTGCTGCTGGATGTACAAGTCCTTCTGGTTGAGAGGCTAGATCTGAGAGGAATCTGAAGTAATGAGTTCTTACAATATGTCAAAATCACTCTTGTTTTTAATGGATTTTAAGAGACATGCCATCTTTATTTAGAGGTGGCCATAATTTTGCATCTCTCCATCACCTCTAGCCACTCACAAAATCTAATATATTTATTGGAATTATATTTTCTTTTCATTCTGCAAAATTTATATTAATGAAATAATATAACCCAAGTGCTTTTATATATGGTTTCTATTTAGTAGAATATTATCAATGTTCTTTCTTATAGAGTGTGTCAAAATTTCATTTATTTCTGTGAATATGTATTGATCATTTTATCTTATATATCATTTGATGAAGATTTCTAACTTCTTGTTACAATGAATGATAATTTATGGGTAATTAATATGAAAGTATTTATACTGAGATATATTTTTCATTTCTTTGTGTTTATGCCTAGAAGTTGACTTTCTAGAGCTTATGGTATTACCAACCTTTCCACAGTTTACAAACCATTTTCCAATGTAGTTATTCTTACTTTACTCTGTTATACTTTATTGATCATAGAGCTTTTCAAATACATGAGTTGAAAATATTTTGCCAGATATAAGCCAGTGCAGAAATGTAATTACAGCACGCGGAAGACTAAGGCAGAAGGATCATGAAAGTATTTGGATGATCTGCATAATGAGAGTTTGTCTCAAAAGAAACAAAATATGTTTTTCCATGCTGTACTTTTCATCTTCACCTCATTCATAGATTTTTAAAATAAAAATTATTGTTTCTTAATCATTTAACTCATAATTTTATGGGAATTTCATAGATCACTACTTTATTATTTTTTTTATCCATTTCTGTATGTGTATGAATGCACTGTCTGCATGCAAGTCTGTGCACCCGTGTCGTGAAATGCCACGGAGTTCAGAAGAGGGTGTCGGATTCACCTGGAACTGGAGTTCTCCTGGAATTAGAGTTTCAGATGGTTCTTGGATGCCATGTGGGTGCTGGGGATCGAACCCGGGTCCTCTGTAAGAGTGGTCGGCGCTCTTAACCACTAGACCATCTCTCCAGCCCCAATGTGCATCAATTCTACCACTGCCTCTTTCCCTCTAATACCTCTTGTTTCCCATACCCATGTATATGCAAATTTAGATATATTATTTATTTATGCATATCAATTAAGAAATGCATAAAACTTCTACAAAAAAGAAATGGCTGAACAATGAAAAAATATTAAAAATTGAGATTATATTGTTTCTTCATTTTGAAATATAATGTATTCCTTGAAGTTGTTCCATGTCTTTATGCATGATAAATTAAAAGAGCACTAGTTCATTGGCCATAGGTTATCCATGGTATATATTTCTTTGAAAAACAAAACATTAATCTCCTTTGATGTGTAGATAAAAATACAATTGAGAATACCAATTTCACATCAGAGAACTGAGTCTCAGTTACATGTATTTGAGCTTCAGTCAATCACAACTAATAACTGAATAGTTTCTGGATATGACCAATCATGTAAAACTGAACTTAACTTCAGTGTTACATATATGTGGTATGTGTGTATGGATCTGTATGTGTGTTTATGTGCAAGTGCAATTTTGTGTGTGTGTGCATTCCCTTTCATTCAGAATTCAGACTGCTAAACACTTGTTCACTTGCTGTTAAATGATGACACATTCCTGAATAAGCGTTTGTTTAAATCAGCTTGACTAAATTTGATTTATTGAATGTTTCAGTGTTTCAAGTTTCATAAACCATTGTTTTACTTAAAGTCATTAAAATTTACTTCTGCATTTTATTCTATAAGATTAATACAGATAAGTCTGGGGATCTTGACCAACTGAAACACAGGAACTGGGGTGCGGGCTAAAGAGCAACCCCCCACCCTGGCAAACTGGGATTGCTGAAGGTGTGTCCAAGTTGATTCTTTGGAGAACCTTCAGAGCAGAAAGGGAAGAGTGAGTTAGACTTCGAATAGAAAGACTAAAGCTTAGACAACTCAACACTCAATAAGCAAGGAGAAAAAGAGAAAAACAAATCAATCAAATAAAGGCATCTGAAGGAGGCAAGGAAAGCAGGTCTTCAACACAGTGAAAAGGCATTTGGGATTCACATTGGAATACAGGCAAAGAGAAACCCATATGCCAGGGACACAAAGAAGAGACAACATGGGAAAGGTGCAGGATAATTCCACACCAAACTTTACTAACCCTATGGAAGATTCCTACAGTGGGATCAACTTGGGGATGGCCCAAGTCACAGATATTAGAAGTACGATTGTGAACATACTTAAAGAAGTACAAGACTATAAAGAGAAAATCAGAGAATTAAGAAAAAATAATGAAAAACTCAAGAAGGATCTAGAGAGAAAGAATGAGAAACTCCAGAAGGAAGTGGAAACACTGAAAAGATCCCATGTTGAAAAAGATAAGGAAACCAACCAGCAAAGCAAAGAGCTACAGGCAGAGATTGGGGAGCTCCAAATGGAAGTGGATATACTGAAGAAATCAGAAGAGGAAATGAAAAAGGAAATCAAACACTCATCCAATCAAGAGGAAGGGAATGGAAAAAGCCCCAGAAGCAGAATGGAGGAAGCAGAACAAAGAATATCAGACCTGGAAGATAACACAGAACAACTAAAAACCTCAAGTAAAGACTATGAAAAATTTAAAAATACACAAAAGTGGAACAACCAGGAACTGTGGGAAACTATGAAATGAGCAAACATCTGCATCATAGGAATAGAGGAAGGAGAAGAATCCCAAGAGAATGGTATTGATTAGATCTTCAACAAAATAATAAATGAAAATTTCCCCAAACTAAAAAAAGACAAAACAATAAAAATACAAGAAGCACATAGGACTCCAAACAGACAAGACCAGAAAAGAAACACTCAACACCATATCACAGTTAAAATGCTAGACACCCAAATCAAAGACAAAATCCTTAAAGCCACAAGAGAAAAACAACAAGTGACCTATAAGGGGATACCTATAAGAATTGCAACTGACTTCTCAATGCAAACTATGAAAGCAAGAAGAATGTGGAATAAAGCATTCCCAATGTTAAAGGACTATAGATGCCAATCCAGGTCTCTATACCCAGCAAAAATGTCGATTCTAGTTGAAGGAGAGAGAGAAAAATATTCCATGACATAAACAAGATGAAAGAATACATGTCCGGAAAAACAGCACTTCAGAGAATACTTGAAGCAATTCAAAGGACAGAAGAAAGGAGCAACCATCCCAAGGCACCTAGAAAGAGAAATTAATAAACATATAACTGCAGAAGTAGGAATCTAAACCAAAACCGCAAATGGATAATAAGGCAAAAGGAAGCAACACAAACAATAACATTAAATATTAATGGACTAAATTCCCCAATCAAAAGACATAAACTGGGAGATTGGATTAGGAAATAGAACCCATCGATATACTTTCTACAAGAAACACACCTTACCTTCAAGGACAGGTACCACCTTAGAGCGAAAGGCTGGAAAAAAAATTCCAAGGAAATGTTAGCAAAAAAAAAAAAAGCAGGTATTGCTATTCTAATATCAGACAAAATAGACTTCAAAGTAAAAGAAATCAGAAGAGACAAAGAAGGCAATTACATTTTTATCAAAGGAACTATTCACCAAGAAGATTTCACAATTATGAATATATTTCCACAAAAGTCTGGTGCACCAAACTTTATAAAGACAATTCTCCAGGAACACAAGGCACAGATTAACCCCAGTACACTCATAGTCGGGCACTTAAATATACCACTGAACACTTTGGACAGGTCAACAAGACAAAGAATAAACAGAGAGACATCTGAACTGAACGATATGATACACCAAATGGACCTCACAGATATCTACCGAATATTCCACCCTAATAGCAGAGAATACACTTTCTACTCAGCACCCCACGGAACATTCTCAAAAATCAACCACAGCCTGGGACACAGAACAAACCTCCACAAACACAAAAAGACTGAAATAATTTCATGCATTCTATCAGACCACAGTGCAATAAAGTTCAACATCAACAGCAAGATAAGCCCTACTATCTACAAGTACACATGGAGACTAAACAACCCACACTTGAATAATGAGTGTGTCAAGGAAGAGACAAATAAATAAATAAACGCATTCCTGGAACTGAATGACAATGACAATGCAACACAACAAAACCTATGGGATACTTAAAAGAAGTCCTAAGAGGTAAATTTATAGCCCTGAAAAACATATAGAGCAAAAGTGAATGATATAACACTGCAGATAAAATCACTTGAGAGGTGTGCTGGATAGCTTTAGTGTCAACTTGACACACCTGGGTTGAGGGAGCCTCCATTGGGGAATTGGCTCCATTGGATTGGCCTGTGGCCACGTCTGTGGAGTACTGCCTTGATTATCAAGCAATGTGGGAGGGCACAGCCCACAATGAGTAGTGCCACACTGGGCAGGTTGTTGTGTACCGTATAAGAAGGCAGGCTGAGTATGAGCCAGGGGAGCAAGCCAGTGAACAGCATTCCTCCATGGCTTGTGCTTCAGCTTCTGCTTCAAGGGTCCTGCTCTGAGTTCTTGCCTTGGGCTCCCTGAGTGATGAACGGTGATACAGGAGATGTAAGCTGAATAAACCCTTTCCTACCCAAGTTGGTGTTGGACAGAGTGTTTTGTCACAGCAATGGAAGACAAACTAGAACAGAAATTGGTACCAGAAGAGTGGGGTACTGCTGTGACAGACGTGACCTTGGTGTTTTGGGGAAGGATTGTGGAGGCGTTTGGAACTTTGGACTGGGAAGACCATTGAATGCCTAAAGATCATTGCTGTGGAGCTTGGAGCAGTTTTGCTGAAGGAGTTGTAGAAGATGGAGGCCTGGCTTGTGAAGTTTCTAGTTTAAAAGTGGAGCAGAGATTATCAGGACTGTGTAATCTTTGGGTTCTGGTCAGCTGGGGCTGAAGAATCAGCTGTAAGTAACAAGAGACCAGAACCTGAAGTGAAATCTTTGTTGTACTGGGACAATATATGCTGGTTAGCTGGGATTGAAAAATCAGCTGTAAGTAATAAGAGACCAGCATCACTGTGGTGAAATCTTCTGGGGAGAATTTCTTCAGGGTCAGCACACAGAATCTGCTATCCAGAAGGGACCTGAGCCTCCATCTGGAGCCAGAAGCAGGACTTGGTAATATGTAAGAGTCTCCTATATAGTTCCGGTGTTGAAATTTGAGGGGGTCACAGAGAGCAGCCGAGGCTTGGCACTGTGAGAGGTCAGGAAAGACCATTGGTGGAAGTGCACCTCGGTTGCAGTGAAGACCCCAGATTGCAGGGGTCATGGAGAGAAGCTGAGGATTTGCACCAGGAGAGGTCAGAAGAGACCATTGGTGAAGGTGCTACCTCAGTTTCAGTGGCGACCCCAGCTTTTTGGAGATGCAGGACCATGGGACGACCACAAACGCCAGCAGCAGGTGTGGAATTGGATTGCCCTGGGTCTCGAGATGAGCTTGGTGTGCCACAGATGGCAGAGTCGTAGAGTGGGAGCTGCCGAAACCCTTTGGAGCCCAGAAGATCGTGAGTGAATCCCAGGTGTCCAGCCTTGAGCTACTTTGCTGGACTTAGGTTTTGTTTGAGTGTGCCTGATTCTTCCCTTTGAAATAAGACAGTACTTGCTTTGGATTTTACAGCAGCCCACAGTTAAGAGACTTTTAATAGACTGAACTTTTAAACGTTTGGACATTTTATGGACTGTGGGGCTCTTAAGGTTGTACTATCTTAGGTTGTGATTAATGTTAACATCATACTTTGGGGATAAGAACTGGAAAGGTGGTGGTTTAATAGTGATGTGTTTTGTGTGTCAAGTTGACAAGGGGTCAATTTTGCTGGGTAGCTTTAGTGTCATCTTGACACACCTGGGTTGAGGGAGCCTCCATTGGGGAATTGGCTCCATTGGATTGGCCTGTGGCCATGTCTGTGGAGTATTGTCTTGATTATCAGGCAATGTGGGAGGGCCCAGCCCACAATGAGTAGTGCCACCCTGGGCAGGTTGTTGTGTACCGTATAAGAAGGCAGGCTGGGCATGTGCCAGGGGAGCAAGCCAGTGAACAGCATTCCTCCATGGCTTGTGCTTCAGCTTCTGATTCCAGGTTCCTGCCCTGAGTTCTTGCCTTGGGCTCCCTGAGTGATGAACTGTAATCCAGGAGATGCAAGCTGAATAAACCCTTTCCTCCCCAAGTTGGTTTTGGTCAGAGTGTTTTGTCACAACAATGGAAGACAAAATAGAACAAGACACAACAACAGATGAACTCTAAATGCAGCAGACAGAAAAAACAAAAATCAGAGCAGGAATCAATGAAATTGCAACAAAGGAAACAACACAAAAAATCAGTGAATCCAAAAGTTGGTTCTTTGAAAGGATAAAAAGAAAGACAGACCTCTAGCCCAGCTAACCAAAAGAAAGAAGGAACAATTCCAAATCAATACGATCCATGATAAAAAGGGAAATATCACAACAGACAAGGAAAAGTTCCATAAAATCATACAGGAATACTTCAAAAATCTATACTCTACCAAGTTTGAAAACCTAGAAGAAGTGGATGATTATCTGAAATCCTTGGAATCACCAAAGCTCAACCAAGAAGAGATCGACAGCTTAAACAGACCCATAATTTATGAAGAAATTGAAGATGTATTAAGAAACCTCCCAACTAAAAAAAAACCCAGACCCAGACGGTTTCATGGCAGAATTCTATAAAACATTTAAAAAAGACCTACAACCATTATTACTGAAATTGTTTACAAGGATACAAACAGAGGGAATTCTCCCAAATTCCTTCTATGAACTGAGCATCACTCTATTACCAAAAACAGGCAAAGATACAACCAAAAAGGAGAACTTCAGACCCATCTCCCGAATGAACACAGATGCCAAAATTCTAAACAGGATACTGGCAAATTGCATACAGACTCACATCAAGAAGTTCATCCATCAAGACCAAGTTTGATTCATACCAGAGATGCAAGGATGGTTCAACATATTAAAATCAATAAATATCATCAAGCAGATAAATGGAATGAAAGACAAAAACCACACCATCATCACAATTGATGCAGAAAAAGCCTTTGACAAAATGCAGCATCCCTTCCTGCTTAAAGTCCTAGAGGGAATTGGATTGGAGTGATCATTCGTCAATATAACCAAAGGCATATAAAGGAAACCCCCTAGTCAATATCATCCTAAATGAGGAAATGACAGAAGCATTCCCTTTAAAGGTAGGAACTCGGCAAGGCTGTCCCCTGTCCCCACTCCTATTCAATATAGTGCTTTAAACACTTGAAGGGCAATAAGACAAGAAAAGTAAATTAAAGAGTACTAATTGGAACAGAGATAGTCAAGCTATCCCTTTTTGTTGAGGATATGATTATTTACTTAAGGGATGCTAAAAACCCCACCAGAATACTCCTAGAAATGGTTAAGAGCTTCAGCAAAGTGGCAGGATACAAAATTAACCTAGAAAGATCAGTAGCTTTTCTTTACACCAACAACAATCATCTGAGGAAGGAATTCAAAGAGACCTTCCCACTCACAGTAGCCTAAAAAACAATAAAATACTTAGGAACAAACCTAACCAAAGACACCAAAGATCTCTACAACAAAAATTTTAAACCCTTAAAGAAAGAAATTGAAGACATCAGAAGATGGAAAAACTTCCCATGCTCATGGATTGGGAAAATTAATATAGTAAAAATGTCCATTCTACCCAAAGTCTTGTATAGATTTAATGCAATCCCAATTAAAATCCACAAGAGTTTCTTCACAGGCTTGGAAAAAATGTCCTTAATTTCATTCAGAAAAAATAAAGACCCTGAATAGCCAAAACAAACCTGAGTGAAAAGAACAATATAGGAGGGATCTTTATACCAGACTTCAAATTATACTATAGGGCTATAGTCATAAAACAGCTTGGTACTGGCACAAAAACAGACCTGTTGAGCAATGGAACAAAACTGAAGATCCAAACTTGAGCACATACAATTTCAGCCATCTCATTTGACAAGGGGCCAAGTAGACACAATGGAAAAAAGACAGCATCTTCAGCAAGTGTTGTTGGCAAAACTGGATCACCACTTGTAGATGAATGAAATTAAACCCCTACCTCTCACCCTGTACAAAAGTCAACTCCAGGTGGATTAAAGACCTCAACGTAAAACCCCAAACTCTGAAGGCGATAGAAGTAAAAGTTGGCAGCAGACTATAAGACGTAGGCATAGAAAAGGATTTCCTAAAATAGACAGCAGCTGTGCAAGAATTAAGGTTGACAATTGACAAATGGGACCTCATTAAACTCAAAAGCTTCTGTACATCAAAAGACAGAATCAAGGAAGTGAAGAGAAATCTCACAGAGTGGGAGCAAACCTTCACCACAGAAACATCTGACAAAGCATTGATTTCCAGGATATATGAACTTCTCAATAGACAATATGATCTGGAAAAAACTGTGCTGTTATATTGTGAATCCCTTAAAATATAATAAATATAAAATATAATTTATACTAAAAATACAAAAAAGTATTTTGGATCTATTTTGAACTAATGTTAAATTTGTTCAAAATTAAATGTTCAACTTCATTCCATCACATGTGGCTCTTTGTCTAAATGCAATTTCCTGAAAATATTATCCATTTCTCATTTTCTCATCTTGTTAAAAATTAATCTGAGTTTCATTGCACTTATTCCCATGGTAAGACATAGAGGAATCATGCACAGAAAAGCACATCACACATATATACATGCTAAGGTATCCAAATATAGAGACTTTATTCAAAATGGATGGGTTTTATAGGAAGTAAGTCTTCATCTCCCAGAGCTCAATCCCAAACCTTTGTGTCACCAAATCCCACCCCTTCAGCATTGCCAGGGAGGTACCATGCCTGCTACCTCTGCCTCTGGGTTGCTGGATGGAGAGCTAACCCATACCTAATTTAGATTGGATTTTCCCACATTAATCTATGAATATTCATGTTTTAAAACATAATAATTTGTACTTTTGATCAACCATTCTATCATAAAAGTTTAGTTTCTTGATTTTTAAGTTAACTTTTATTGACCACATTTCATAAAACATTTCCTAATCAAATTTAGACTCATTCCCCCATTCATGGCCCCCCTCACCCCCCCCCCCGCCAGAGCCCATGGATTCTGCCTTGCATGTTAAGTTCTGTCTTGCATCTTTTTCTCAGTCTTTTTTAACCCTTTGGATGCAGAATTTTACTGTTTTGGTCAGTTCTTTGAACAGGCATTTCTCTCTTTTTTGTTCCCTTTAATTTTATATTACTCCAAAATATGCATATATGCACTCCACACATAAATTGGAATTATAAAGTCTGAAAATAAACTATCGGTTAATTCCAAAACATGTTTAGGGATTCAGATTTTAAGAGTAAAGTTGCCTGCAGGTAAAAAGAAATATAACTTTACATTCTAAATTACATGTATGTTTTAATGTAATTTTTAAAGGTTCTATAAGAATTTAATATAAATTTTACAATCAGTTTACAACGTAAAACTATACATTATTGTAATATTTCAGTAACTCAGGGATTATACTGAAATTATTCTATAAAGCTATCAATACTTTTTATTTTATATTATTCCAAAATATGCATATATACACTCCATACATTTGTCAAAATTAAAAATTCTGATAATAAACTGTATGTTGATTCATAAAGACGTTAGAGATTCACATTTTAACAGTAAATTTGCTTGCAAGTATAAAATCGTGTAACTTTACATTCTTTTTTTAGAATATGACTACATATCCTCCATCTATATATGGTAATTACAATGCGTGAGTATAAGTGGTTAGATGATTCTCGAGCCCATATGTAGATTCACATTGTAATAGCACAGTTGCTTTCATATACAATGAAATATAATAATTAAGTTGCTCAGTTTGCTTACTAACTAGGGATTTGGTGTTAGCATCCACCAATGAAGGAAACCATTCACCTTTTATTTTGTTTTCTGAGACTGTGTTACTTCACTTAGTACAATTGCTTCAAGTTCCATCCATTTACCGGCAAAGCTCATGATATCATCTTTCTTTACTGCTGCACAGAACTCCATTGTGTAGACTTTTGTTATCCAGTCATCTGTTGAGGGGCATTTGTGTTTGTTTCAGGTCTTTGCTGTGGTGAAGAGAGCTGCAATAAACAGACCTGTGCATGTATCTTTGCGGTAGGATGCATCTTGTGGGTATATAGCCAGGACTGGTAGGGCTGGGTCAAGTGGTAGGCTCATTTTCAGTTTTTTTATGGTTTCTCTACACTGCTTTCCCCAGTGTTTGTACCAGTTTACATTGCCACCAACAGTGGATGAGTATTCTCCTTTCCCCACAACCTCTCCAGCATTTGGTGTCTTTTATTTTCTTGATCTTGGCTAATCTTATTGGAGTGAGATAATAACTTAGTGTGGTGTTAATTTACATTTCCTTAATTATTAATGATGTTGAACACTTTTTAAGATGTTTCTCAGCCATCTTTACTTACTTATTGGTGAAGTCTCTGTTCAGCTCCTTACTCCATCTTTTGAGTAGGTCATTTGTTTTCTTACTTCTTTGTTTTTTAAGCAGCTTATATATTCTGGATGTTAATGCTTTGTCTGATGTATCAGTGGTGAAGGTTTCCTCCCGCCCTGCGTTTTCTCTTCACTTCCTTGATTGTTTCTTTTACTGTACAAAAATATTTTTCTGATTTCTGAGGATTTATAATAAAATTTTGGAGTGTTAACTTTTCAACAATTTTCAGGAACAAGAATGTTTAACTACACATAGACTATTACAATTCTCTTTATATTACAAGCTCAGCACATACATGTCTGTTTCTTTTTTCACTTAGTATTGTAGGAGAAATATTATTGAATCTACAATTCAGTGCAGGAGACATTAATATCAATTCACCTATGATGTCTCTTGATTTATGAAATATTTTCATTCATTAATGTTCATAATGATGAATGTACATAACTTGTATATCTTTGGTTATCATAATAGTAGTGGAAACATAAACACTTTTGGTGTTGACATAATATATAAAAAATATAAATTGTTTTATCAATTTAAAATTTATTAACTGCTATGATACTCCTTGCAGCTGTATTGTGCATTCATAATAGTTTTCTGTATAAAGTTTCATGAAGATTTATATTTTTAATAAAGAAGGAAAAATTAAATTGTTTCTTATAATCTATTTTGTGTGACCCTACATATTTATGATTGATACACGATTTTAGAGTAAAATTAACGAAATTCAAGCTTGGCTATACTACTCGATAGCTTTGCAAATTTTTAAAGTTCTAAAATGCTGATATTCTGCTTTGTACTCAAATACATATGTCTATATAATGAAATATTGATATAATATATCAAATAGAGTTTATGATTACACAGTGAAATGAAATATATTTTAAAATTTGGTATACATTTCCAAGGATTATAAAAATGTTATTTCCGCGGGCTGGAGAGATGGCATAGCGGTTAAGAGCACCAACTGTTCTTGCAGAGGACCCGAGTTTGATCCCCAGCACCCATATGGTAGCTGAGAACTGTCTTTGACTCCAGGCTCGGGGGAATCTGACACCCTCTTCTGACGTCTGCAGCATTGCACAACATGGGTGCACAGACCTACAAGCAGACAGTACATTCATGCACATAAAAAAATAAAATAAAATTTAAAAAATGTTATTCCCCTTCAATTCATACACAAAAATGAAAATTACAATTTTTTCATCAAAATTTAAAAGTTCTTGATAGAAATAGACTTCACTTTAGAATAAATATATAGTTATATTTTGGCCATATTTTGAATTTAGCATTCATACTTTCATTTTCTATATTTAAATATCATACTAAGCAATACTATAAACTGTTTATAATCTTGTCAAGTGGTAAAAATATTATCATTTAAGTCATTATTAATTTGCCTTCATAATTAGTATTCATTTAGTTTTATGTGTCTTATTTGTGTTTTCTTTGGCTTATACAGATTAATTTCAGTATGTTATGAAAGTTAGCAATGAGAAGATTCTTAAATCATTGTGACTTAATAGAATGTAACTGTATAATGAATTAAAATATTAAAAAATTTTCTCCAATGTATACCACAAGTGAAGATATGTAAATATATTAGTAAAACGTGTTTTTCCTCCATGTTACCTTTTGTGATACACTGTTTTCTGTTATACTCTTTTGAATAAGAATGTTGCCTATGTTTGAAATGTAACATGTATGTGGTCAAATAGTTCTATCATATTGCTAATGGTACATCTTTTGAATCTGACTTCAAAGTCTAAACATATTGCTTTCTTGTTCAAATAAACACAAACTGAAAGTATAAGTTTAGATCTAGGCAAATTTTAAGTTCTCCCTTAGACTACACCAAAATAAAATGACTAACTTATTCTGCTCCCACATAATAAGGTTAAAATCCATATCAACATACTTCTAGGAATTGTACATGCTTAGAAATCATGAATGAAATATTGCACCTATATATGAGAGGATAATACATATGCCATTGTTGTTAAGAAATATAACATAAACAAAATGATACAAAATTATTTTCACCATTTACAAATATTTTCATTACACAGAAACGGTAATTCTACATTTGTAATATATAATTTATTATTTACATACATGTTTGAGTGATTGAAAACATAGGTTATTATTTGTAATAATTTCTCTCACTTTGGGCCAGCTGCATTTTCCATGCCTTACAAAGTAGGACAGAAGTTTGAAAAAAAGAGGTTAAATGGTATTTGAACAAAGGTTTAGTTGGGGAAAATTATATGAAAAAAATGAAAAAGAAAAAGAAGTGCAATCATCAGATTCTCTATGTCTCATGGGTCAGTAATTAGCCTCTGAACTTACAGATATTTAAATTTTTACCTGGGGCCTTAGAGGTATCAATCTAGGATTCCAATGTTTTAATGATACAAAATTGTCACAAACAGACCACAAACTGCTTTTTAGTCTTTAGGTTGCTACAAAATTAAACATTTTCAAATATTTCTTCAGAAGAATGATGATAATATAGTGGTATGGAGTAATGAGTAGTCAAACATCTTATCTCTATATCAGATAATAAAAAACCAAACCTGAAAATTTTGAAAAATTAAATATAAATATTACACCTTGATCAATTAAAACATT
The DNA here is from genome assembly GCA_009823505.1 of Rhizomys pruinosus. NCBI lineage: Eukaryota > Metazoa > Chordata > Mammalia > Rodentia > Spalacidae > Rhizomys > Rhizomys pruinosus. Next base: position 160,414 of record VZQC01011725.1, read on the forward strand.
ATTGAATCTTAGCACTTGGGATGCAGAGGCAGGCAGGTATTTGTGAGTTCAAGGCCAGACTGGTCTACAGAATGAATTCCAGGACCTGGGGCTACAGGGAAACCTTGTCTCGAAAAGACAAAAAAAAAATTGAAATTTGTGCTTTTCATACATTTTGATCATATTCATACCTCCTCCACTATCTGCACCCCTCTTAAGCCTTGCCCAAATAATTCAAGCACTTTGTCACATATATTAGGGGCTATGTGGTCAAATTTTTGTCCCCAAATGCTGTTCAGTGTGAGTCCGTTCCCTGGCACCTACTTAGTCTATCTAGTGTCACATCTTTTTTTTTTTTTTTTTTTT
>VZQC01011725.1:162251-191792 GCA_009823505.1 Rhizomys pruinosus
TGCCTGAACTGAATTAGAAAATGAATGTATGAAATGCCAAAGCAAATCAATACAAATGTTCAATAAAAAAAAAAAATAAAATAAAATTACTGAAATGTATACTTTCTTTTAGCTGCATGGCACGTTACTGTTAAAAATGTGATCCTAATGTTATTTTGAATTACCGAGTTTATTTTTCACAATTTGGTAATTTTGATTTATAGATGTGGAGTGCCTATATATGCAATATTTTAGAATAATATAATAATTAGGGAACAAAAAAAGAGAGAAAAAAGAAAAATACAAAGACTACAAAACATAAATTTGTAAAAAAAAAAAAAAATGTTATAAAAAAAAAAAACGGAGAAAAATATGGCAAGGCAAGACAACATGTATGACAGATCCATGAGCTCTGGAGGGGCCAGGGGGATGTAAGGGGTGGGCATGATGGGTGGGCATGATGTATGAGTCTAAATTTGATTACGAAATGGTTGTAGAAATATGCTGAATAAAATTAACCTTAAAAAACGAAAACCAGTTCCAACAGGACAAAATGTCACCAACTTAACGGCTGAGAAAGAAAAGATACAGCTTTGCATTGAGTAGGATGTACCAGAAAGTGCCAACTGAAAGGTTGACCCGTCTGAACATCGAAAGGAAGAAAAGCCTCAGATTGCCATAAACATCGAACCCCTCTGTGGCCCCTACATGTAACAACTATTTATAATGAGTCCTAATGAAACTTACCTTCTAGGTGCCGCAAAGGTTTTGGTATGAGAGACTTTCTTGCCCCCCCCCCCAGAACAAGGAGAAATATGATGATGATGAGGTCGCTCTCCAACTGTAAATTAGAGACAACTATTATAGAGGTAATCTCTTATAAAACTGGTAAAACTGCCTTCTTTAATTGACTAATAGACATAAGAACTGTGAAAAGGATTATTCTCTGTTCAGAACCAAATGTAATACTAGTGTCACATCTTTATAGAAGACTTACTTCCTTGCCCAGAAACTAATGGCTGCCAATAGTTAATCTGCTAAGTTTGGGGCTTTGTACCAACTTCACCACTTCTATTCTGTGTTTTTACCTGTATGGAGCTTACATGGGTAATGTGTCTGATGTCACCATTTCTGTGAGTTCATAAGAAAATTTCTTAGATCTTAGGAAAACCCTTTACATTTGATCATTCACAACCTCTGGCTCTTACAAAATTTCTGTCCCCACTAATGCAAAGATCCCAGAGCCCTGCATGGCAGAAGTTTGGTAAAGGTGCCTTATTCAGAGAAAAACATTCTGCAGTCTCTTGTTTTCTAAATTTTGGCCCCTTTTGGATTTCTGGCTTAATCACTATCTGTTGCATGAAGAAACTTTCCTAGTGAGAGTTGACAGACACATTACTATTTCTACTTTCCCATTCCATGATGTTCCTTCAGCCTTGAGACTACAGTTTGCATTAGGTCTGGGTACCTCACAGACACATATTTCTCTGTGTTTGTCCAATTGGGGACCTTTGTAATTGGCTCTATGTATTGGGAACATAATCTTCCTTGATGAGTGGTGAGAGGTACATTTCTTTTTTTTTAATTTTATTCATTATTTTATGTGTATGAGTGTACTGTATGCATGTAAGTAGGTGCACCCATGTTGCGCAATGCAGCAGAGGTCAGAAGAGGGTGTTGGATTCCCCTGGAACTGGAGTTAAAAATGGTTCTTAGTCGCCATGTGGGTGCTGGGAATCGAACCTGGGTCCTCTGCAAGAGCAGTTGGTGCTCTTAATTGCTGAGCCATCTCTCCAGCCCCCGAGAGGTACATTTCTATGATAGCTTTTATGTAAATTTAAACATGGGTAAATAGCAGTGTAATTGATGATATCTATCTACTAAGAAATATCGGCTTCCATGAATAAGATCTCTATTAAGTCACTTTGTAAGAAAGGGATTTGTAGTACATGTTGTTAATTTTCTAGTAACATGCAAAACTGCTAAATTTAGGTTAGCAATGTAATATATACATATGTGAATATAAAATATATATGTTTGTGGATGTACCTACCTATGGACAGAAATACTCATAGAAGAGTAAGCATTTTTGTCACACCAATATAATTCATTAGATCGTAAAAATAATCACATAGCCATCTCATCTTTTTAAATATATTTATATTGAATTCAAACTTTTTGCAAAGGGTCTCAATATGTAGCCCTCTCTGACCTATAAATTGCTATGTAGAAGAGGCTGGCCCAAAACCCACTGAGATCCAACTGCCTCTGCCTCCTGTGTGCTGAGATTAAAGGCATGTGCCACCATGAGTTCAATTTTGAAAAAAAAAAACACTATATATTTATATATAATTATTGCATTTAAATTGCTCTATTTATTTCAATTCTTACTATTAAAGTTTGTATATTGACAAACTAGCGAAAATACAGTTTTGTATCAGAGCAAATACCTTTTACTTACATAACCTACCTAGATAGTTTTATTAATGATTATTGGAAATATCTTTCAGGCTATAGATAAGACTATATTGGAGATATTGGAGATATATTTTTGAAATAATAGTTTTATTGATGTTTTGTATATTTCAGACATCATTTTTTTAGTTCAATTTAGACATATTCCCTTTTCTTTCCCCTCACCCCACCCCAGACCATGCATTCTGCCATAAATGTCCTGCATCTTTCTCTCAGTCTTTTAAAAGTTTTCTCTGTAAAGCTTTATTGATGTTGGGCAGAATTTAACAATATCAGTCCTTTCTTTGACCCAGTCCTTATGTTCTGGTTCCCTTCCAATTGTATTTCCCCAAAGTATGCCTACATAAATGTCATATATGTGCCAGAATTATGTACTCCAGGAATAAACTGTATGTTAACTCTGATATATTTAGGAGTTCACAATTTTCCCTTTAATTTTATATTACTCTAAAAAATTACTTTAAAATTTCTCTATATATACACCTTCCATGCATATACATTAATTACCATGTCTGAAAGTATGTGGTAAGTTAATTCTGGGGCACATTAAGAGATTCACATTATAACATCACAGTTGCTTTCAGATAGAAAGAAATATACCAATAGCATTGCTCAGTTTATCTTTCAGTTGAGGGATTTGGTACTAGCATCCGCAAATAAGAAAACCTTTTCCTGTTTGTTTTTTCAGACTGTGTTACTTCACTTAGCATAATGGCTTTGAGTTCCATCCATTTACCTGCAAAATTCATGATGTCATCTTTCTTTATATGTGCATAAAGCTCTATTGTGTATATGTACCACATTTTTTGTTATCCACTCCTCAGTTGAGAGACATTTGGGTTGCTTCCCGCTTTTTGCTATTGTGGAGAGGGCTGCAATAAACATAGATGTGCATGTATGTTTGCAATAGGATGAGTCTTGTGGGTATATTCCCAGGAGTAGTATGGCTGGGTCAGGTGGTAGACTCATCAAAAGATGGAGAAAACTCCCATTCTCATGGATTGGAAAAATTAATATAGTAAAAATGTCCATTCTACACAAATTGATATACAGATTCAATGCAATCCCAATTAAAATCCCCATGAGTTTCTTAATAGACTTGGAAAAAAATCCTTAAATTCATATGGAAAAACAAAATATCCCAAATATTAAAGCAACCCTGAGTGAAAAATGCAATACAGGAGGGATCACTTTACAGGACTTCAAGCTATAGTCATAAAGATAGCCAGGTACTGGCACACAAATAGACCCGTTGACCAATGGAACAAAATAGAAGATTCAAACTTGAGCTCATACAATTTCAGCCACCTCATATTCAGTAAAGGGGTCAAGAAAGCTCACTGGATGACAGATAACATCTTCAATGAATGGTGCTGGCAAAACTGGATCACCATATGTAGAAGAACAAAATGAAAACCCTAATTCTCACCCTGTCCAAAAAATCAACTCCAAGTGGATCAAAGACTTAGACTTAAACGTGAAAGGTGATAGAATAAAAAGCTGCCAGCAACCTACAAGACATAGGCATAGGGAAAGACTTTCTATCTAAATCAGACAGCAGCTTCACAGATAATAAGTTCGCCAATTGACAAGTGAGACCTCGTTAAACCCAAAAGGTTCTTTACAGCAAAAGAAACAATCAGGGACATGAAGAGAAAACACACAGAGTGGGAGGAAATCTTCACCAGTGATACATCTGAGAGAGCATTAACTTCCAGAATATATAAACTCCTCAAAAATAAACAAAGAAGAAAACAAATGACTCACTCAAAAGATGGTGTAAAGAGTTGAACCAAGATTACACCAGTTAAGAAGTAAAGATGGCTGAAAAACATCACAAAATGTGTTCAATGTCATTAATAATTAAGTAAGTGCAAATTAAAACCACTCTAAGATATCATCTCACTCCAATAAGACTGTCTAAGATCAAGAAAATAAAAGACATCAAATGCTGGAGAGATTGTGGGGAAAGGGGAACACTCATCCACTGCTGGTGGTAATGTAAACTCATACAACTACTGTGGAGAGCAATGTGGAGAACTCTTAAAAAACTCAAAATGAGATCCCTTTTTTAAAATTAAAAAATAATTAATCCTCATAATTAAATAGTATTAATAAGAGTTTTGGATTCACACAAAAGATCAATATTAAATCATTAATATGTATCATATAATATATATTTATNTGTAATTATGTCATTTGTATTATGTACTATTTTTAGACAGGTTTGTAATCAAAAATTTAAAAAACTTTTATTTGCTTTTTTGGAGTTTTGTTAGTTAACAATTTAAATAATGGGATACAGCTATATTCAGACTACATAAAAGAGTTTTAATTGTTTTTCTGAGTTGTTCTAATGCTTCATAGAGGTCAGTATTATTTTGGTTAGTAACAGATATTTTATATTTTTTTACGTTTTTATTTCAATTTTGTGCAATTCATATAACATTTATTGGTACAGTTTAGACTCATTCCCCTTTCCATGCCCCCCACCCCACCCAAGTAAATGCATTTTGCCATACATGTCCTGCATCTATTTTTCAGTCTTTTAAAAGTTTTTCTATGCAGGGGTTTATTGTTTTGGGCTGAAGTTTACTATTTCATTCAGTTCTTTTACCCATTCATTTTGTTGTTTTTCTCTCCAATTTGTATTGCTCCAAAATATGCATATATGATCTTCACAGGTATACCAAAATTATGATGTCTGAAAGTAAACTGTATGTTAATTCCAAAGCATGTTTAGGAATTCACATTTTCCCCTTTAATTCCAAAAGATGCATACAAACCCTCCCCCCCATACCACAGTTATGTCTGAAAATAAGTGGTAGGTTAATTCTAAATCCTATTAAGTTATTCATATCATAATGGCACAGTCACTTTCAGGAGATATCTCCTGAAAGTGACTGTGCCATTATGATATGAATAACTTAATAGGATTGCCTTCCTACTAGGTATTTGTTGCTAGCATCCACAAATGAGGGATACCATTCGTCATTTGTTTTTCTGAGACTGAGTAACATTTTTTTTAATTGCTATAATTTTAACAACTCTCAAGAATTCTTGATATCTACCTACCTAAACTTAATAAATTATAATGTTGTCTGCCTTAATTTTTTACTATAATTTTCTACTTGACTGAATAGGTTCTTCATTTTTGTTTGAGGAAATATCTATCTGGGTTCTTCACAAAATTATAACTAATAACAAATAGAAGGCTTTACAATTTGTATAATGCAGCACATTCACACACAAATATACATGGACATGTATATATACTTAAATATATAAAATATATTTATTGTACATTTAGGGTAAGCCTAGTTTACAGTTGTAGCAAAGCCTTTACTCTTAACTATGGCTTAAGTAATAATAAATAAAAAATATGAAAAGTGACAATCACATAAAATCTAAGCTCAGCAAGAACAGCAGCATTCTTTATAAAAAACATATATCTGTGGAAATATACAAAGGAGAACAGAAAAAAGATATTATCATACTTATTCACAGGTATTCACAGAATGTTCTGGGAAAATTTTATACTTTAATCCAAGTTCTGGGAAAATTGTATACTTCAATCCCAAACATATACACACACATGCACACACACACATATACACACAGATTATATATATATAGATATATTATATGTATATAAGATATATATACTTATATGGAAATTGGTAACTAATGCTGTGAATTAATTAACTTCAAATAGGCTATCCTGTGCTATTCAGGTGGATTTAATATGATACTAATAGTTTCTAAATGTGGAACTATGAGGTAAAAATGGTATTTGGGTCAGAGTGCAAAATATAAGAAAGAACCCTTCATTTATTTGTAGCTTTAAAAATGGACAGAGAGAGAGAGACACATAATTTTAATAGCTTCTGGGATCTGTATAAATGAAGGACATTTATTTTCTGTCTACCGCTTGAAGAAATGCAGCCTTGCTACACCTTGATTTTATCCCAGTAAGATTCATTTCAATCATTTGAATTCTATAACTGTTGCAATTTTATAAAATTTTAAGACAAGAACTGTGGCAATTTTTATATTAACAATAAGAAAGCATTCAACTGTATATTTATTGGAAAAGTGAAATTTAATTTTGTTCTTTATGCACCTAATATACTGAAGATGAATTAAAGTTTTTAATACTAAAAGAATTGAAGTAACGTTATATATCACAATAAATATTTTAAAAGAATATAAGATTAACTATTCTAATAAATAAGAAATTTTAAAGTACTAAATCAGTTTTGAATGTATTAAATTAAGTACGTTTGTAATGACATTACTTTGAACTATGTATGAAAATCAAAGAGTAAGTTAGAATAGTACTTGAAACAAATATGAGAAAAGGGGCCAATATATTTGATATATAAAGATTTATATTAAATCAAAAGAGACTCTACACTCTCCAAGAGAAAAATATATGAGGAACATGAATTGACAACTAAAAGAAGAAAATAAAATGATAAGCATAAAAATATCCATAAAAATGTACTGAACATAGGCCATATAATTGATTGAGAATCTAAGCTCTTGAATCAGACTTTCCATAATAAATCTATGCCCTGTCATTCAGGAACTGTGTTATGTAGCAAGGATTACCTGCCCTTTCTCTACTTCAGCTTATTTAACTGCAGCATATAACTAACTGTTTCATTATATCAATATGAAGAATGAAAAAATGAATATGAGCAGTAAGACTGTCATAGGTCATGGTATATGTAAACATGGAAAAAAGAGCAAGACTTCAAACTACTAAAAGTGCATTTATTAAATTGATGTAATGAGGAATATGTAGAAATGGTGCCTAGTGCTGCAAAGTTTCAGAACTACAAATTTTTACAGTAATACCTTTTAGTAGTTGAATATATCATAAATAGTGGTGCACTTAAAAAGATGCAGATAATAAATAGCAATAGAATGATCAAAGTAGGTGTATCATAAAGTAACTTTACTAAGACTCTATTGTTAAAGATACTGCATATGTGAGACATAGAAAAAAAAAAACATGGAAAATCAAGCTGTTAATGAACTCCAAAGTTCGTCCCTACTAGCTAATTTTGAGAGAGCTGGAAAGTGCTGTTTGTGCTTCCAGAACAGAAAGATAATTACCAAACTTTCCCAGCTGTGAACCCCTGTAAGATGCATTAACAGGTAGCCTGGAAAAATATGTCACTGATCCTATAGTGACATGAATGGCATGGAAGTAACCAACCACTTTTTGGTAGAATTTAAGATCCATATAACAAGTTGGTGTGCATAGTTAGCACTTTTATCAAGTACAAGAGCTTGTGGTTAGACAGGTTATAAGCTGTAGGGGAGAACCTACTAATAATATTTTACTCAATTTACATAGTATTAAACCGAATCTTAACAATATATTGTTTTGTACATGGACTAGTTAATGTCTCAAATCTCATCATAAAGTAACCTCATACAGCAGATGGTGATTAAAGGAGAGTCCCATAATTGTTCACCATGCAAAAATTAAGAGACTGCTAAGTGCTCAGCCCTAAATGGCATACTCGTAGCCCTTTGCCCCACTCAAGTCTCAGGGGTCATATGTTCAGAGGGGGTGAAAAAGTTCTGAGAGCTCCAGGTGATAGGTGATTATAGCAAAACACTGTTTTCTAGAAAAAATATGGGGCAGGCGAACTGGCCGCAGTTGTGACAGTGTGCATAAGACCAGTGAAAGCTCTAGCCAGACACAATCCCAGCATGGAAGCAGGTGGTGTGTATTAAGATCCTCCCCTATCTTAGGAGCTATTGGCATCTCCTAGCTACTGGGAGAGGAAAAGTCAATTTTATTTAAAGATATGGTTTCTGATAGGGGATCACACTCTAGGGGATGGATCCATATCAAAGACCATTTGGTCATCTAAAATTAGAGTTGAGAGGCCTTTAAAATTAATAGAAAACATAAAGATAAGTCGGATTAGAAGGGGTAGTGCATCTGAGAGGAAATGAGGATAGGATTTGAATATGACCAAAATATACTGTATTCAATTCTTAAAGAATCAGTAAATTATTATTAAACAAATAAATGTGCTGAAAGAAAGACACCATGAACATTGCCTACTGTGAGATTCCACTTGTTTGACATCTTAATTTTATGGTATTCTATTTATATGAAAATACACACTGTAAGGATTGATTGTAGGAAAATATTTCACTAAGCTTAAAAGTAGAATAGAAGTATGATACAAACTTATGAAAAGAAAAACTGTTTATGGTATTATGACCTGTATTTTGTTTGTGGATGTAGCTGTTGCAAAAATATTACAAACTCATTAAAGCCTTCTAAAATTTGTATTATAATAAGCTTATTATATTGAGCCTGTCAAGAATAATATTTACCAATTTTAATAATATAAGAAATATTCATTATATAGCATTAGTTGGTGAGTTAAGATATAACATTCTATGTATACTTTAATAGATATTATATTAGTAATTTTAAAATATGTGTTGCTTACTTACAATATATTATGGATTTCTTTGCTTACATATATATTGACTTTAATCATCCTCTTCTGTGAATATTTAATGCATGAATGTTTCAAGTGTACATGCTACTAAAGGATTAGACAATTACAGACAGTTAGTTGGCAATAAAATTATTATACGGCCTAAGGAAAAACCCATCTGTATCATTCCTCTAGACAAATGAAATTTCTAAGCATACACTAAATTTGGAATCTTATATATAAAGACAAGCATATTGTATGCCTCTCATCAAAAAAAGCTAGTCTTTACAAGAGATGGAGGCCACTGCAGAATCCCATAACTGGTCAGACACAGAAAATATACACCTGGAAAATCCCCATTCCTAGAGACACATCTACAGTTGAACCTGTATATGGGGCATGAGGGACAGACAGAAAATAAGTATATCCCACAATTCTCACCATTAAAACTTCCTTACCCAACAGTGTGATGAAAACAGAAGGCCACAACTAGTCAAGCTTCAAAGAATGAGAGCCTCCAGAGTGTGTACCCCTGGATGGGACCCCTATAGCAAGCCTCTCCCACCCACGACTTGGGGATCATTGGAATGATGGGGTGGAAATATTGTAAGAACCAAGGATGGTGTATGACCATAGAGAAGCAGTGACTCACAGTGGATTGTAAGCTTTCACATGTGAACTTATGTCAATTTCAGCATCAGGCATGGGACCCATACTACCTGGGACAAGGTTTCAAAGTGGAGTAAAAGATATGGGTGGGGGACTGGCCCTGGACTGAGTACTACAAGAGACTGAGGACTGCTGGGTGAGGAAGAGTATGCATGACTTACCTAAGATTTCTAGATATGCTAACTAAACTCCAGAAGGACATTTGGGTTTGGGGGTTTGACTGGATAGAGGTTAGATTGGATCATGTAATTCATTAGTTCTGATGGGGGTTTGGGGCATGTGAGGGGGATTGGGTTTGAATGGGAATGATCATATGAGCTGTAAAAATGATCAATAAATTTATATTAAACATATATCTATGTTAAGTGATGATATATAAACATATATCATCCTTTTTATCAAAGAGGTCAAGTGCAAATTATGTCTTAGCAATTTATGGGTTATTTTACTCAAATATTGGTCTTATTATTCTTTGTTTCAAATGGACCATGGAGAAATTTGTCTGATTATAGTATGGATATATAATATACTAATTCCTCATACAACATGAAATATAAGAAACTATATCATGAGAAGCTCAAGAATTGATATAATAATAAAAATACAATTTTACTCATTTCATTTTTTCTATGTAAAATATTGTATGTGGTCTATTGGAAGAAAATAAAAACATTGATTTGTCTCTATTTTTATGTCTTACAAAATAATGATGGTGTTTAGTCTAGTTTTTCATGTATTCCACTGATTAAATGTATGAAATTCTTATGGAATAATTTTCACCATATAAATCATTTGTATATTTATCATTCAAAGAAAATAGCAAATGAATGCCAATGTGATTATATAAATTTACCTCTCTGCAAGCAAAATATGATTTCAAATGTTCCAAATTTTGGCTTAATTAAATATTTTGCGTCTTTTTAATGTCATATACCGTTTTCTTAGGGGGAAATGAGATTCCCTATGAACATAATATGGATTTTTCTCATGAGTGTTTTTAGTACATTTTTATTTCTTTATATGCTATCCAAACACCCTTATTTTTGTGATTAACATATTTATCCACATAGATAAAGTTAAATAAAGTACACAGATATTCCATCTTAAATTGATAAGAATGGCTTGTTAAAAACTGGACAAGGCATGTCAAAAAAAAGAAATAAAAGCATTCCTGGAACTGAATGACAATGATAATACAACACTTCAAAACCTATGGGATACCTTAAAAGCAGTCCTAAGAGGGAAGTTTATAGCACTGGGTGCCTACATTAGAAAAACGGAAAGAGCACAAGTGAATGATATAACACTGCAACTAAGAGCACTTGAGAGGCAAAAACAGATGAACCCTAAACGCAACAGACAGGAAGAAATAACAAAAATCAGAGCAGAAATCAATGAAATAGAAACAAAGAAAACAATACAAAAAAAAATTGATGAATCCAAAAGTTGGTTCTTTGAAAGAATAAACAAGATAGACTAGACAGACCTCTAGCCCAGTTAAACAAAAGAAAGAAGGAACAACTCCAAATCAATACAATCCATAACGAAAAGGGAAATATCACAACAGACAATGAAAAGATCCAGAAAATCATACAGGAAGACTTCAAAAACCTATACTGTATCAAATTTGAAAGCCTTGAAGAAATGGATGAATATCTGAAATCCTGGGAATTATCAAAGCTCAACCAAGAAGAGATCAACAGCTTAAACAGACCCATAATATATGAAGAAATTGAAGATGTAATAAGAAACCTCCCAACTAAAAAAAGCCCAGGCCCAGACAGTTTCACAGCAGAATTCTATAAAATAGACTTACAACTATTATTATTGAAATTGTTTAGAAGGATACAAAAAGAGGGAATTCTCCCAAATTCCTTCGATGGAGCCAACATCACTCTATTACCAAAACAAGGCAAAGATAAAACCAAAAAGGAGAACTTTAGACCCATTTCCCTAATTGTTCTAGTTTGTCTTCCATTGCTGTGACAAAATACTCTGACCAACACCAACTTCGGGAGGAAAGGGTTTATTCAGCTTACATCTCCTTGGTCACAGTTCCCAGGGAGCCCAAGGCAAGAATTCAGGGCAGGAACCTGGAGGCAGGAGCTGAAGCACAAGCCATGGAGGAGTACTGTTCACTGGCTTGCTCCCCTGGCTCATGCCCAGCCTGCCTTCTAATAAGGTACACAACAACCTGCCCAGGGTGGCACCACTCATTGTGGGCTGGGCCCTCCCACACTGCTCGACAATCAGACAATACTCCACAGATGTGGCCATAGGCCAATCCAATGGAGCCAAATCCCCAACTGAGGTTCCCTCAACCCAGATGTGTCAAGTTGACACTAAAGCTATCCAGCACACTAATGAACACAGATTCCAAAATTCTAAACAGGATACTGGCAAGTCACATACAAACCCACATCAAGAAGATCATCCATCATGACCAAGTTGGATTCATACCAGAGATGCAGGGATGGGTCAACATACAAAAATCAATAAATATCATCAAGCATATAAATGGACTGAAAGACAAAAACCACACTATCATCTCAATTGACACTGAAAAAGCCTTTGACAAAATCCAGTATCCCTTATTGCTTAAAGTCCTAGAGGGAATTGGATTCGAGGGATCATTCCTCAATGTAATAAAAGTCACATACAGGAAACCTACAGCCAACATCATCCTAAATGGGGAAACATTCCCTTTAAAGGTAGGAACATGGCAAGGCTTCCCCCTGTCACCACTCCTCTTCAATATAGGGCTTGAAACAATTGCTGGGGCAATAAGGCAAGAAAAGGAAATTAAAGGAGTACTAATTGGAAAACAGGAAGTCAAGCTATCCCTTTTTGCTGATGATATGATTTTTTTTTCCTAAAGAGATGCAAAAAACCCCACCAGCAAACTCCTAGAAAGGATTAAGAGTTTCAGTAAAGTGGCAGGATACAAAATTAACCTAAAAAAGTCAGTAGCCTTTGGGGATGGAGAGGTGGCTTAACAGCTTAGAAGTTAAGAGTGCCAACGCTCGTGCAGAGGACCAGGGTTTGATCCCCAGCACCCACATGGCGGCTGAGAACCGTCCATAACTCCAATTCCAGGATAACTCCAGTTCCAGGGGAATCTGACACCCTCTTCTGACCTCCACAGTATTGCACGACACGGGCGCACAAACCTACATGCAGACAATACATTCATACACATAAAGTAAAAAAAAAATATATGTATATATATCAGTAGCCTTTCTTTAAAACAACAACAAGCAACTGAGGAAGGAATTCAAGGAGACCTTCCCACTCACAATAGCCTCAAAAACAATAAAATACCTAGGAACAAACCTAACAAAAGACAGCAAAGATCTCTACAACAAAAATTTTAAACCCTTAAAGAAAGAAATTGAAGAAGACATCAGAAGATGGAAAAACCTCCCATGCTCATGGATTGGAAAATTAATATAGTTAAAATGTCCATTCTACCCAAACTCTTGCATATATTTAACGCAACCCAATTAAAATCCCCAAGAGTTTCTTCACAGGCTTGGAAAAAATGTCCTTAATTTCATTTGGAAAAACAAAAGACCCTGAGTAGCCAAAACAACCCTGAGTGAAAAGAGCAATACTGGAGGAACTCTATACCAGACTTCTAATTATACTACAGGGCTATATTCATAAAAACAGCCTGTTACTGGCACAAAAGCAGACCTGTTGACCAATGGAACAAAACTGAAGTTCCAAACTTGAGCACATACAATTTCAGCAAGTGGTGTTAGCAAACCCGGATCACCACTTGTAGAAGAATGAAATTAAATCCCTACCTCTCACCCTGTAGAAAAGTCAACTCCAGATGGATAGAAGACCTCAACGTGAAACCCCAAACTCTGAAGGCGATAGAAAAAAAAAAAGTTGGCAGCAGACTAAAAGGCATAGGCATAGGAAAAGACTTCCTAAATCAAAAAGCAATTTTGCAAGAATTAAGGTCAAAAATTGACAAATGGGACCTCATTAAACTCAAAAGCTTCTGTACATCAAAAGAAAGAATCAAGGAAGGGAAGAGAAATTCCAGAGTGAGAGGAAACCTTCACCACAGAAACATCTGACAAAGCATTGATTTCCAGAATATATAAACAATTCAAAAAACAAAGAAGAAAGTAAACAAATGACCCACTCAATAGATGAACCGAAGAGCTAAACTTCACAAGTGAGGAATTAGAGATGGCTGAGAAACATCTTAAGAAGTGTTCAATAACAATCATTAAGGAAATGCAAATCACAACCACTCTAAGATACCATCTTACTCCAATAATACTGGCTAGGATCAAGAAAACAAATGAAACCAAGTGCTGGAGAGGTTGGGGCGAAAGGGGAATACTCATCCACTGCTGGTGGGAATGTAAACTGGTACAGCCACTATGGAAAGCAGTGTGGAGGACCTTTGGAAGACTTGGAATGAACTTGCCACCTGACCCAGCCATACCACACCTGGGTATGTACCCACAAGACTCATCTTACTGCAGAGATACATGCACAGTCATGTTTATTGCAGCTCTCTTCTCAATTGCAAGGAGCTGGAACCTACCCAAGTGCCCCTCAACTGACAAGTGGATAGAGAAAATGGTATATCTACACAGTGGTGTTCTATGCAGCAGTAAAGAAAGATGACATCATGAACTCTGCAGGTAAATGGATGGAAGTAGAAGATATTATGTTAAGTGAAGTTACACATTCCCAGAAAAACAAAACATGAATGGTATCCCTCATCTGTGGATGCTAGCACCAATTACCTAGTAGTAAGTATTTCTTGTGCAGGGCTCCTTGAGCTTTGGTCCAAGTGGTTGAGAGTGGCCCATATTGGAAAGAACAACAACAACGACGATGACAACAATAACAACAGCAACAATGACAACAGAAAAGACTGCATCAAAGAACTGACCGAAATGGTGAACTTCTGCTCGAAACAGTAAACTCTATAACGAGAATTTTGAGAAAGACTGAGAAAAAGATGACAAACATGTTTGGCAGAATGTATGAGCTTTGGTGGGGTGGGGGGGCTAGGAGGGGACACGGGTCCCTAGATTTGATTTGTAGCATAATCAATATATATATATTAGGAGATATATAGAGATAATATAGATAACAAAGTAAAAACAACAAAACAAAAAGCTGTAAACAAGGCAATTATATTATAATTGTTTTAATTCTTTAATCCACATGTGCCAGATCGGCAGCAATGACATTCTGCGGGGCAATCCATGGCTGTGAAAATAATTGGTGACATTTTGGAAGTCCAACCTATCCAAGGGAGGTTTATTCTACCTGACACTGTGTATTTCTTTACATAGCACTCATTTAGAAGACTGGAATCCTAAAAATTGTATATAATCTATCTTTCAATAGCCTTTTTTGTTTTTTTTTTAATGGATATAAAATATTTTCTGGAACTTATATGTCTTGCATAAAATGTAGATTAATCATACTTGGAAGTCCTTCCAAAATTCACACTCCGTTAGAGATAACCCCCATTGACTTAGTTTTATATGTTTTTTTTATTTTTAATTTTATTTATTTATGTACGTGTATCAATGTACTCTGTCTGCACTCAGGTCTGTGCACACCCGTGTCATGCAAATGCGCGGAGGTCAGAGAGGGTCGCGGATTCCCCTGGAACTGGAGCGCTCCTGAAATTGGAGTTAGACAGTTCCTTGGCTGCCGATGGGTGACTGGGGAGCGAACCGGGCCGCTCTGGGCTGGAAGGGATGGCCTAGGTCGGTTAAGAGCGCCGACGCGCTTGGCAGAGGACCCGGGCGTTCGACGACCCGAGCACCCACATGGCGGCCGGAGAACCGTCTGAAACCCAATTTAGAGAACTCCAGTTCCAGGGGAATCCGACACATCTTCTGAACCCGCGGCAATTGCACAGTACGGGTGCAACAAACGCATGCAGACCATTCACATTCATAACACATACCGAAATAAAAAAATTAAAAAAAAAATGAAAGAAAAAAAAAAAAAAAAAGAGCGGCCGGTGCTCTTACCCGCTAGGACATCTCTCCACACCTCTCCAGCCCAACCCCCATTGACTTTCATGAATTTTCATGTATATTAAAGCCTATTCATGGGCTTGAGAGATGGCATCGGTTAGGAGAGCCGACGCTCTTGCAGAGGACCCGGGGTTCGATCCCCAGCACCCACATGGCGGCCGAGAACCGTCTGAAACTCCAATTCCAGGAGAACTCCAGTTCCAGGGGAATCCGACACCCTCTTCTGACCTCCGCGGCACTGCACGTCACGGGTGCACAAACTTGCATGCAGACAACACATTCATACACATACGGAAATAAATAAAATTAAAAAAAAAAAAAAAGCCTATTCAGTCATGTTTTTGTACCGAGATATCCCTCAATGAATGTTCATGCTCTGGTGTCTAGTCAGCCAATCTGGAGAATATCTTGTAAAAATCATCAATCCTTCCTCATCAAGAAGTAATTAGACACCAATAATTCATAAGCAAAAGCTGGTGCCTCCTGCCCATTTCCCTAGTTTTCTACTGGGTTTTTGTCTGCTTGAGTTTGCATGTATCTTGTGTATGGTGGCAACCCTGCAGTAAATTTGTTCATGTGAGCAAGCACATAAAGGCTTGTTAGACTCTGTTTCCTTATGATCATGCGCCAATACTGGCTCTTTCAATATTTCTACCCCCTATTCCCTGAGGCAAGTATAGGTGTGGTTTAATATAGGAATCTTACTCTGGAGCATATACTCTACATTCTTTTATTGTCTACATGTTGGCCAATTCTGTCCTTCTATATGCCTCACACTGTATTGCATGAGGAAGCTTTGCTGGTGAGACTTGAGAGACATATCAGTAGACTCCTTCCAGTGTTTCACACTGCCTAAGCATTAATTATGTTTCCTCTCTTTCCCACCATAATGACCCTCTCTCCTCCCACTCCTGTTAAAATGCTCCAATTTTCTCCATTCCTACTTGATAACACCTGTCTCCTACTATCCCTTTCTCTCAAGCTCCTTCTTCCCTTTCAACTCCATTTTTCCTTTCCATTTTCATAGCTTCTTCTCTTATCACTATGTATTCTCACATATAGCAATTTGATGACAAGATCCACAAATAAGAGAAAACCCTGCCATTTGTTTCCCTGAGTTTGTGTTACTTTACTTAATATAATAGCTTCTAGTTCCATTAATTTACTTGAAAATGTCAGGATTAGATATTTCATTACTGCTGAGTAGAAATCCAATGTATAAATGAACCATAGTCTCATTATCCACTCCTCAGCTGAGGGGCATTTATCTTGTTTCAAGTTTTTAGCTAGTGTGAAAATAGCAACAGTAAACATGAAGGTACAAGTATCTCTGAAGTGGGATATGTTCTTCAGGTATATGCCAAGGAGTAATATAACTGAAAATGATGATAGGTTTTTCTTTGTTTTCTTTCTTCATATTGATTTCCTCAATGGTTGCACCAGTTTGTGATCCAACTGTCAGCCAATGAGATTTCACTTGTCCTAGCATACTTTCCAATATGTGATGCTATTGTTCTCTTAATAGTAGTCCTTCTGACTGGGGTTAGATGAAATCCTAAAGCAGTTTTTATTTGCATCTCCACAATTATTACAGATGATGAAAACTTCTTAAGGTGTATCTTAGCTATATTTATTTCTTTTGAGAGCATTCTTTTCAGATCCATAGCTCCATTATTAATTGGGTCATTTATTTTACTGAACCTGATATTTTTGTCATTTTTAAAAAATTATACCACTTACTTTCAGATTCTGTAATTACTGTATATTAGTGGAAAGTATGTATTCATAATTTAAAGTAATATAAAATTAAAGGAGGAAAATGTGAATTCCTAAACATAAAAAAAGGCTGAGAATAATAAATGGGTCAAGGAAGAGATAAAGAAAGAAATAAAAACATTCCTGGAACTGAATGACAATGACAATACAACACAACAAAACCTATGGGATACCTTAAAAGCAGTCCTAAGAGGGAAATTTATAGCCCTGGGTGCCTACATTAGAAAAACAGAAAGAGCACAAGTGAATGATCTAACACTACAGCTAAAAGCACTTGAGAGGCAACAACAGATGAACCCTAAACGCAACAGACAGGAAGAAATAACAAAAATCAGAGCAGAAATCAATGAAATAGAAACAAAGAAAACAATACAAAAAATCAATGAAGCCAAAAGTTGGTTCTTTGAAAGAATAAACAAGATAGACAGACCTCTAGCCCAGTTAACAAAAAGAAAGAAGGAACAACTCCAAATCAATACAATCTGTGATGAAAAGGGAAATATCACAACGGACAAGGAAAAGATCAAGAAAATTATATGGGAATATTACAAGAACCTATATTCTACCAAGTTTGAAAATCTAGAAGAAATGGATGAATATCTGAAATCTTGGGAATCACCAAAGCTTGGCCAAGAGGAGACCAGCAGCTTAAACAGACCCATAACATATGAAGAAATAGAGGATGTAGTAAGAAGCCTCCCAACTAAAAAAAGCCCAGGCCCAGACGGTTTCACAGCAGAATTCTATAAAACATTTCAAAAAGACCTACAACCATTATTTCTGAAACTGTTTAGAAGTATACAATCAGAGGGAACTCTCCCAAATTCCTTCTATGAAGCCAACATCACTCTATTACCAAAACCAGGCAAAGATACAACTAAAAAGGAGAATTATAGACCCATCTCCCTCATGAACACAGATGCCAAAATTCTAAACAGAATACTGGCAAATCGCATACAGACCCACATCAAGAAGATCATCCATCATGACCAAGTTGGATTCATACCAGAGATGCAGGGATGGTTCAACATACGAAAATCAATAAACATCATCAAACACATAAACGGAATCAAAGACAAAAACCACACCATCATCTCAATTGATGCTGAAAAAGCCTTTGACAAAATCCAGCATCCCTTCATGCTTAAAGTCCTAGAAGGAATTGGATTGGAGGGATCATTCCTCAATGTAATCAAAGCCATATACAGGAAACCCACAGCCAATATCATCCTAAATGGGGAAATGACGGAAACATTCCCTTTAAAGGTAGGAACTCGGCAAGGCTGCCCCCTATCACCACTCCTCTTCAATATAGTGCTTGAAACACTTGCTAGAGCAATAAGGCAAGAAAAGGATATTAAAGGAGTACTAATTGGAAAAGAGGAAGTCAAACTATCCCTATTTGCTGATGATATGATTGTTTACTTAAGAGATGCAAAAAACTCCACCAGAAAACTCCTAGAAACGATTAACAGCTTCAGCAAAGTGGCAGGATACAAAATTAACCTTAGAAAATCAATGGCCTTTCTTTACACCAAGAACAAGCAACTGGAGAAAGAATTCAAAGAGACCTTCCCACTCACAATAGCCTCAAAAACAATAAGATACCTAGGAACAAACCTAACCAAAGACACCAAAGACCTCTACAACAAAAATTTTAAACCCTTAAAGAAAGAAATTGAAGAAGACCTCAGAAGATGGAAAAACCTCCCATGCTCATGGATTGGGAAAATTAACATTGTAAAAATGTCCATTTTACCAAAACTCTTGTATAGATTTAATGCAATCCCAATCAAAATCCCCAAGAGTTTCTTCACAGGCTTGGAAACAAAAGTTCTTAAATTCATTTGGAGAAACAAAAGACCCCGAATAGCCAAATCAATCCTGAGTGAAAAGAGCTACACAGGAGGGATCTCTATACCAGATTTTAAACTATACTACAGGGCTATAGTCATAAAAACAGCCTGGTACTGGCACAAAAACAGACCTGTTGACCAATGGAACAAAACCGAAGATCCAAATCTGAGCACATACAATTTCAGCCATCTCATATTTGACAAGGGGGCCAAGAAACCACAATGGAGAAAAGACAGCATCTTCAGCAAGTGGTGTTGGCAAAACTGGATCACCACTTGTAGAAGAATGAAATTAAACCCCTACCTCTCACCCTGTACAAAAGTCAACTCCAGATGGATTAAAGACCTCAACGTGAAACCCCAAACTCTGAAGGTGATAGAAGAAAAAGTTGGCAGCAGACTACAAGACATAGGCGTAGGAAAAGACTTCCTAAATCAGACAGCAGCTGCACAAGAATTAAGGTCGACAATTGACAAATGGGACCTCATCAAACTCAAAAGCTTCTGTACATCAAAAGAAACAATCAAGGAAGTGAAGAGAAATCCCACAGAGTGGGAGGAAACCTTCACTGCAGATACATCTGACAAAGCATTGATTTCCAGAATATATAAACTACTCAAAAAACAAAGAAAAAAGAAAACAAATGACCCACTCAATAGATGGAGCAAAGAACTGAACAGAGACTTCACAAGTGAGGAATTAGAGATGTCTGAGAAACACCTCAAGAACTGTTCAACATCACTAATCATTAAGGAAATGCAAATGAAAACCACTTTAAGATATCATCTTACTCCAATAAGACTGGCTAGGATCAAGAAAACAAATGATACCAAGTGCTGGAGAGGTTGTGGGGAAAGGGGAACACTCATCCACTGCTGGTGGGAATGTAAACTCGTACAGCCACTATGGAAAGCAGTGTGGAGAACCCTTGGAAGACTTGGAATGAACTTGCCACCCGACCCAGCCATACCACTCCTGGGCATGTACCCTCAAGACTTACGCCACCACAGAGATACATGCACGGCCATGTTTATTTCAGCTCTCTTCACAATAGCAAAGAGCTGGAACCAACCCAAATGCCCCTCAACTGACGAGTGGATAGAGAAAATGTGGTACATCTACACAATGGAGTTCTATGCAGCAGTAAAGAAAGACGACATCACGAGCTTTGCAGGAAAATGGCTGGAGCTAGAGGACATCATGCTGAGTGAAGTAACACAGTCCCAGAAAAACAAACGATGCATGGTATCACTCATCTGTGGATGCTAGTGCCAATTACCCAGTTGTAAGTATTTCTTGTGTAGGGCCCCCTGAGCTTTTGTACAAAGCAGTTGGGCATAATGCATTTTGGAAACAACAACAACAACAGAAAATACTGCATCAAAGAACTGACTGAAACAGTGAACTTCTGCTCAAAACAGTCAACTTCCCCATGGAAAATATTGAGAAAGACTAAGAGATAGCATGTTTGGCAGAATGCATGAGCTCTGGTGGGGTGGGGGAATGAGTGGGAACATGGGTCTAGATTTGTTAAAAATAAATAAATAAATTTATATGAAAAAAAAAAGGCTGAGAGAAAGATGCAGGACAGTTATGGCAGAAGGCATAATCCTGAGTGAGGTGAAGGGAAGGGAAAGGGGAATATGTCTAAACTGAATTGAGAAATGATGTCTGAAATACACAAAACATCAATAAAAAGATTATAAAAAACAATTACAGACAAGCAAAAAAAATTTAAAAAAACAAAATATTCAGTTTATTGAGATGGATGATTTAGAAGTATTACTAGTAGCAATCTAGACATCTGAAAAAACACTTGTCATATAAATGATCAAATAAATGAAGTC
This sequence comes from Rhizomys pruinosus, assembly GCA_009823505.1. Classification (NCBI taxonomy): domain Eukaryota; kingdom Metazoa; phylum Chordata; class Mammalia; order Rodentia; family Spalacidae; genus Rhizomys; species Rhizomys pruinosus. Next base: position 183,366 of record VZQC01011725.1, read on the forward strand.
TTATAGTAGTTATGAAATGAACATTCTAAAAAGGAATAGTATTTCAGAATTTTTAGTTTGATATTTTATTGAATATCTGAGATTCTCATACAATATAGTTTGAGAGTATATAGATCCCCTCCTCGATCTGAACTCACTCTTCTTTCTCCCAAATTTAATTTATTTACATTTTTAGTTCTTTCTATATTCTACATATTAATCTTCTGTCATATATACAGCTGGTGATGATTTCCTTCTTCTGGCAACCAATGACTACTAGTAGACTGTGTTGGTTCTCCTTAAGGTAGTGATACTAAATAGCAGGAGTAGTTTCCAACGAATGGATATAGAGACATTTGGGGACACAAATGTATCTCAATAATAATCCTTAATACATATGCAGTAAGCATAAATTTCTGTGGGATATCCATGGAGCATAAAGATAGGGGAGCTTTCAATAGTATCAAAATTTGTATGAAATTCACAAAATAATAAAAGTACTTGAAAAATAACATATAAGAAAAAAAAAAACAACAGACAAGGGGCTGGTGAAATATTTGAGCAGTTAAAAAATTTGCTGCTATTCCAGAAGGCATAAATTTCGTTCCCATCATCCAGAGTGGGTACCTCACAACTGTCCAGAATTCTTACTCCAGTGCACCTGTACCTTCTTTCTTCTGGCTCCAGAGGTACCCACACTCATGTAGCATACACACATAGAGACATACATATACATTAACAAAAATAAAACAAATGTAAAATGTTTTCAACACAGAAAACAAATTAAAAAAACACTGGTGAGACAGGAGGCCAGCAAGACACTAGCACTGTGGCCAGGCAAGGTGAGGAGGACCAACCGTGTAGCCCTGCCTTACAGCCCTGCCTTATGACCCTGTCTTGTGGTTCCCCTGACACTAGAGGATTGGGAGAGCCCAACACCTCTCACATAGGGTAACAGCCAGCACAGTGACCCCCCCCCAAGCATCTGGGGCTGTGGTGAGGACAATACAGCAGGTGAAGTGCTAGTCATTCTAGACTGCACAGCCAACCTTGAGGAACAAGCTGGCAGGAAGCAGAATGAGTGACCTACCAGCCCTCCATATCAACATTTGAGGTTAGCACCAGAATGCAAACAAACAAGAAAAACAAATCCACATGCCAAAGACACAATGAAAAACCAACAACATGGGAAAGGCTCGTAATAAATTCACACCAAACTCTATCAGTCCTATAGAAGATCCCTACAAGGTGATCTCCCTGGAAGGAAACCAAGGCATGGAAATTAGAAGAAAAATGTAGAAATATTCAAAGAAATCAAAGAATAAATCAGAGAACTAAGAGGAGAGAATGAGAAAAAATCAGGAAGGAACTAGAATTATAAATAGAATTATAAATAGAATTTTAAACTCCAGAAAGAACTAGAGGGAGAGAATTACAAAATCCTGAAGGAAGTAGTAACACTGAAAAATCCCAGGCTGAAATGAAAAAAGACACTGACCAGCAAAGCAAGGAGCTACAAGAAGAAATGACAAGCTCCAAAAAGGAAGTGGAAATACTGAAGAAATCACAGAATGAAATGAAAAAGGAAATTGAACATTCAAGCAATCAACAGGAAAAAATAGGAAAAGGAATGGATGAAGCAGAAAAAAGAATACAGACCTGTAAAATAACACAGTGGAACTAGAATCTTCAAGTAAAGATTATTTAAAAAAATTAAAAAATGAAAAATGATGTATGAAATATCCAATATATCAACAAAAAGTATGAAAAGACCAAATATCCTCATCATAGGCATAGATGAAGAAGAATCCCAAGACAATGGTATTGATCAGGTCTTCAACAGAATAGAAGAAAATTTCTATAAAGTGAAAAAAGACTACAAGAAGCACAGAGAACACCAAATACACAAGACCAGAAAAGAAGGTCACTTCATTCTGAACAAGGGAGCAATGGCCCAAGAAAACATTACAGTCATGAACATACGTGCACCAATCTGTGGTGCACCCAAATTAAGAAAAACAGCACAACAGGACTTCAAGACAAAGATTAGCTACAACCCAGTAATAATAGGTGACTTCATACCCCACTTTTTCCAATAGATAGTTCATCCGGACAAAGAATAAAAATTGAAACATCCAAATTAAATGACATACATCAAGAGAACTTGATTCACAGACATTTACAGAATATTCTATTCAAGTACTGAAGAATACACATTCTATTCAGAAGCCCATGGAAGTTTCTCTAAAGTAGACACATACAGGAGAAAATAAACCTCAAAAATACAAAAAAGTAAATAATTCCATATATTCTATCATACCACAACGTGATAAAGCTTAAAGGCAACAACAAAAGAAGCTCTAGTAACTACACAAGCTCATAGAGATTGAGCAACACATGACTGAATGATAAATGGGTCAAAGAAGAAATCAAGAAAGAAATGAAGATATTTCTGGAACATGAATGAAAATGAAAACACAACACACCAAACCTCTGAGATTCATTAAAAGTTGTTCTAAGTTTGAAGTTTAAAACTCTATGTACCTACATTAAAAACCAGAAAGGTGTTTCTTAAGGGACATTGAGGAGGTAGTCAGATGACTCCCCACTTCTGCAGCAGGCTGGATAAGAGCCAGCCCACTCTGCTGAGAACTCGGGTCTTCAGGGACACTGGGACAACAGCCAGCAACACCTCGGCTTCCCCTGAAGGCTGGGCTGGATAAGAACAGGCCCACAGTGGTGGGAGCTTGGGGCTTCGGGGACACTAAGGCAGCAGCCAGGTTGCTGGCTCAGGGGCCAAATCACACCCCCCCCCCCCAGTCAAACTAAAGGAACAGGCCTACATCTCAATGAAGAACCTGAATTTCACTCGGATTACAAACAAAACAAATCAAATCCACATGCCAAAAGCACAAAGAAAAATCAACAACATGGGAAAAGCAAATAAGAAATCTCCACCAAACTCTTATCAGTCTTATAGAGGACTCCAACAATGAGATCTCCCTGGAGGTAACTCAGGACACAGATCTTAAAAGAAAAATCACTCAAAGAAATCAATGACCTAAAGTGTGAGAATGACCAACTCTGAAAGGAAATGGAAATGTTGAAAAAATCTTAGGCTGAAATGAAAAAGGAAATCGAACACTCATCCAGTCAACAGGGAAGGGCAAGAGAAAGCCACAGTAACAGAATGAATGAAGCAGAAAATAGAATATCAACCCTAGAAGATAATGTGGAAGGACTGAAGAGCTCAAGAAAAGACTATGAAAAATTAAAAAAAAAAAAAAAANAAAAAAAAAACTGAGAGAAAGATGCAGGACAGTTATGGCAGAATGCATGATCTGGGATGGGGTGGGGGTGGGGGGAAGGGAAAGGGAAATAAGCCTGAACTGAATTCGAAAAAATGTATGAAATGCACAAAGCATCAATAAAAATTAAATTAAAAAAGGAACCAATGAATCTAAAAGCTGGTTATTTGAAAAGATAAACAGAATAGACAGACCTCTAGCCCCTTAACCAAAAGAAAGAAAAAGAAACTCCAAATCAATAGCATTCATGATGAAAGGAGAAACATCACAACAAAGAAAAGATCCAGACAATCATAAGAGAATACTTAAAAAAAATGCTCTACTAAATTTGAAAACCTAAGAAAAATGATGGATATCTGAAATCCTTGGAATCAACAAAGCTTAACCTAGAAGAGATTGACAGTTTCAACAGAAGCATAATATTTGAGGAAATTGAAGGTGTAATAAAAAATTCCAATGAAAAAAGCCCAGGACCAAATGGATTCGCAGCAGAATTCTATAAAACATTTAAAGAGATCTTACAACCATTACTACTCAAACTGTTCAGAAGGATACAGAGGCAAATCTTCCAAATGCCTCTATGAAGCCAGGGTCACTGTAATACCAAAATCAGGCACAGACACAACAACAACAACAGCAACAACAACAGCAGCAACAACAAAAAACTATAGACCCATCACATTAATGAACATAGATACAAAAATTCTCAATAAAATACTTGCAAATCACATACAGATACACATCAAAATAATCATCCATCATGACCAAGTTGGATGCATACCAGAGACGCAGGGATGGTTCAACATATGTAAGTCAATAAATATCATAATATATGTAAAAGGACTGAAAGACAAAAACAACAAGAACATCTCAATTGATGCAGAAAAAGCCTTCAACAAAATCCAGCATTACTTCATGCTTAAAGTCCTAGAGGGAACTGAACTGGAGGGAACATTCCTCAACATAATAAAAGCCATATACAACAAACCTGCAGCCAACATAATCCTAAATGGAGAAAAATTAGACTTATTCCCCTTAAACTCAGGAACCTGGTAAGGTTGTCCCTATCACCCATCCTCTTCAATATAGTTCTTGAAACACTTGCTAGGGCAATAAGGCAAGAAAGTGAAATGAAAGGAGTACTATTGGAAAACAGGAAGTAAAATTATCCCTTTTTGAAGATGATATGATAGTTTACTAATGGATGCTAAAAACTCCATCAGAAAACTCCTAGAAATGATTAAAAGTTTCAGTAAAGAGGAGGGATAAAAAATTAACCTGTAAAAATCCATAGCCTTTCTTTACATCAACTGGATAAGGAATATAAGGAAACCTTCACAATCACAATAGCCTCAAAAAAATAAAATGCCTGGGAACAAACCTAACCAAAGACACCAAAAACCTCTACAACAAAAATTTTAAAATCTTAAAGAAGGATATTGAAGATGATATCAAAAGCTGGAAAGACTTCTCTTGCTCATGGACTGGAAACATTAATATAGTAAAATGTCTGATCTACCCAAATTAATATACAGATTCAGTGCAACCCCAATCAAAATCCCCATGAGCTTCTTCACAGACTTGGATAAAAACATCCTTAAATTCAAATGGAAAAACAAAAGACCCTGAATATCTAAAGCAACTCTGAGCAAAAAGTGCAATACAGGAGGAATTCCTTTACCAGACTTCAAGTGATACTACAGGGCTATACTTATAAAGACAGCCTGATTCTGGCACAAAAACAGACTCATTGACCAATGGAACAAAATTGATGATCTAAGTTTGATCTCATACAATTTCAGCCACTTTGTATTTGACAAAGGGGGCAAAAACTCAATGGAAGAAAGATAGCATCTTCAGCAAATGGTGTTGGTAAAACTGGATCACCATTTGTAGAAGAACAAAATTAAAACCCTACCTCTCACACTTTACAAAAATCAACTCCAAGTGGATCAAAGATCTTAACATGAAACATGAAATTGTATAAGAAAAATTTTGCAGCAGCCTATAAGACATAGGCATAGGAGAATACTTTCTAAATCTAAAGCAGCTGTACAGGAAATAAGATCAACTGTTCACAAATTGGACCTCCTCAACACAAAAGTTTCCATACAGTGAAAGAAACAATCAAGGAAGTGAAGAGAAATACCCACAGAGTGGGAGGAAACCTTTACTAGTGATACATGTAACAGAGCATTAACATTCAGAATACATAAAAAAAAAATACTCAAAAATACTCAAAAAAACAAAGAAGTCAGAAAACAAATAACCTACTCAAAAAATGAAGGAAAGAGCTAAACAGAGACTTCACCAGTGAGGAAATAATGATGGCTGTGAAACATCTTAAAAAGTTTTCAACATCCTTAATAATTAAGCAAACGCAAATAAAAACCACTCAGAGATATAATCTCACTCCAATAAGACTGCCTAAGATCAAGAAAACAAAATACACCACGTGTTAGAGAGGTTGTGAGGAAAGGGGAACACTCACCCACTCTTGGTGGGAATGTAAACTCATACAACCTTTATAGAAAGCAATGGAGATAACCATTAAAAGATTCAAAATGAACCTACTGCCTGACCCAGTCATACCACTCCTGGGTATATACCCACTAGACTCACCCTATAACAGAGACACATACAAATCTATGTTTATTGTAGCTCTCTTCACAATAATGAAGACCTGGAACCAACCCGAATGCCCAACTGAAGAATGGATAACAAAAATGTGGTACATCTACGCAATAGAATTCTATGCAGCAGTACATAAAGATGACATCATCAACTTTGCAGGTAAAAGGATGGAAGTGGAAGCTGTCATGATAAGTGAAGTAACACAGTCCCTGAAAAAAAAAAAAGAAGGCAAATGGTTTCCCTCATTCGTGGAGGCTCCCTCATTTTTGGATGCTAACACCAAATCCCCAAATTGAAGGGAAAATGTGAATTCCAAAACATACTTTGGAATTAACATACAGTTTATTCTTGGAGATCATAATTTTGATATTTATGTGATATTTATATATGCATATTTTGGAGAAATACAAAGGGGAAAAGACAACAGCAACATTAAATATTGGGGCAAGTACTGACTGATACAGTTAAATTCTGCCCAAATCATCAACCCTCTGCAGAGAGAGAAAAAAAGACATGTATGGCAGAATGCATGAACTGGAGTGGGGCGGCGGGCAGGGAGAGGGGAATGTGTCTAAATTGGACTGAAATATGATATATGAAAGACACAAAACATCAATAAAATATAAGAAATTCATTGGGAAGGTACAGGTTGCTTGTCAACACCTGGAATGGAAAAAGTTATACACTTCTTGGGAACACATAAATAAGTACACCCTGTATGGAAATAACTGAGAAGTTTCTTCAAAAAGGTTAAAATAAATCTACCTAGCTTTATGATATAGATATAGGTCTGAGGGCTCTAATTCATCATATTATAGACCTAACTCTATATTCATTGGTATTGCAGTGTTATTCACAATAGCTAATAAATGGATTTAGCCTAAGTGCCCAAAAACATGTGAATAGAAACAAAAATACAGGATAATTACAAAATGGTGTTTTGTTAGGAGATAAGGAATGGAATGATGTTATTTGAAAAACATGGACAAAACTGGATAAAATTATACTAATTAATATAATGGATGATCAAAAATAAATATTATGTGGAGTTGGCGAAATAGTTCTGCAGTTCTTAACACTGTAAGCTCTTTCACGGCACACTGGTTCAGTTCCCAGCACTTACATGATGGCTAACAACTTCCTGTAACTCCAATTCCAGGGGATCCAAAGTCATCTTCTGACTTTTGTAGGCATAGCACACCACTGGTTTACTTATACATTTGCAGGCAACAGTCTTATACACATCAGATAAAAAGAAAAAGAAAAAGAAATATGTATTCTTATAGGGTAAAACAACATTTAATTTATAAACACATGCATATATGTAATTAAAAAAGAATAGGGATTATTAGTGTATGGAACCCAGATAAAAAGACGTAGAAAGAGGGATAATAGGTGTGAATAACGTCAACCTATATGTTGTACTTGAATGAAAATGTTTCCACGAGAATTTTTGCATAATGAAATTCCCTTATAAGAAGGAAAATCATTTCTCTTTAAATTATCTATTCAGGTCCTTGCCTCTTTCTCTTTCATTCCTCTCTCTCTCTCTCTCTCTCTCTCTCTCTCTCTCTCTCTCTCTCTCTCTCTTTCTCTCTGACAGGGTGTCCCCAGTCACAGCCCATGTCAAACCTGAGACTCACTATGCTAGCCTTTGCCAGAGATCTGGTGCCTCTGCCTCCTTAGCGGTGGGATTAAAAGATTGCGCCCCCCCAGCCCCACCCCAGCCTGACTTGTCTGTCTCTCCTTATGTTGGTTGTCTGTTTTAGTTACCAATTCATTGTTATTCTTTCCATGCTTGACTAGTATATCTCTGTTGTTTATGTGTTTATTTAAATTTTCTCTAATGCTTTTCATTTTCGATTATGATCTTAATAGAATGAAATGCTCTTATTGTACTGAACATTTATCCTCAATATTGTTGCTTTTTTTCTTTTTTAAAATTTTTAAAAATTTTTTTTATTTATTTTTATGTGTATGAATGTACTGTCTGCATGTGGGTTTATGCACCTGTGTCGTGCAATGCCACGGAGGTCAGAAGAGGGCATTGGATTCCCCTGGGACTGGAGTCAAAGACGGTTCTCAGCCGCCATGTGGGTGCTGGGGATCGAACCCAGGTCCTCTGGAAGAGCAGTCGGCAGTCTTAAACGCTAGGCCATCTCTCCAGCCCCGGTTGTTGCATTTCTTAACTTGACTTAAAATATTAAGTAAATTTTGAGATATGCTGTGGTATTCTAAAACAGTTTTAGCTTTCTTTCATAATTAGATCTATAATCCAACAATGTAAAGTTTTGTGTGTAATTTGTCCAGGTTTTTATTTCAAGTATGTACTTTAAGATGATTTTTCATTTTTGTTTCCTCCAAAGGAAATTAAGAGAAAATGAACATATATATATATATATACATATATATGTACATATATATATATGTATATATATACATATATATACATATATATATGTACATATATATATATATGTATATATATACATATATATATATGTAT
>VZQC01011725.1:191982-208711 GCA_009823505.1 Rhizomys pruinosus
TTAATTTTATTTATTTCCATATGTGTATGAATGTACTGTCTGCATGCAAGTTTGTGCACCCGTGTCGTGCAATGCCGCGGAGGTCAGAAGAGGGTTGTCGGATTCCCCTGGAACTGGAGTTCTCCTGGAATTGGAGTTTCAGACGGTTCTCGGCCGCCATGTGGGTGCTGGGGATCGAACCCGGGTCCTCTGTAAGAGCAGTCGGCGCTCTTAACCGCTAGGCTATCTCTCCAGCCCGGTTTTGCCCTCATTTTAACAACTCTAGTTTTTAAAAACTGTTTTAGATAGGAATTAGATAGGAAATATTTCTTTACATCTTGAGACTGTGGGTACCAGTTTCTTCCAGATTCCATTTCTTGATACAAATGTCTATATTTTATGTTAATGGTAAAATAGACTTTAAGGCTGGGTGTGGTGGTACACGCCTTTAATCCTAGCACTTGGGAGACAGAGGCAGGCAGATCTTTGTGAGTTCAAGGTCAGCCTGGTCTACAGAGTGAGTTCCAGGACAGCTGGGGCTACAGGGAAACCCTGTCTCAAAAAGAAAAAAAAAAAAAAAATTAAATAAGTATAAAACTTCTAGTGAGAAAGTTTCATTTTTCCTTACTCTATTTTAAAGATATTGTATTCTATTTTAGCCTCCAGTGATAATTAGATAAACTTTGCATTTGCATTCCTCTTATTTTTTTTAATTTAATTTATTTTTGTACGTGTATGAGTGTACTGTGTGCATGTAGGTTTGTGCACCAGTGTTGTGCAATGCCGCGGAGGTCAGAAGAGTGTCTCGGATTCCCCTGGAACTGGAGTTCTCCTGGAATTGGAGTTACAGATGGTTCTCAGCCACCATGTGGGTGCTGGGGATCGAACCTGGGTCCTCTCCAAGAGCAGTCGGTGCTATTAATCGCTAGGCTATCTCTCCAGCCCCCAACATTCCTCTCATTTTTATGAATAATTAATTTCCTTATAAAATAAGTGACTTTAAATGTAATACTTTAAATTCATATTTATATAAAGTTCAGAATTAAAACTAAGATAATCATCACAAAAGAGAAATAGTGATAAAGAAAAAATATATGAAATCTTAAAGTGGTTTTAATTTTCATTTCCTTAATTAACGACATTTAACACTTTTTAAGATATTTCTCAGCCAGCTTTACTTTTTCATTTGTGAAGTCTCTGTTTAGTTCTTTACTCAGTCTTTTGAGTGGGTCATTTGTTTTCTTCCTCCTTTGAATTTTGATAAGTTTATATACTCTGCATGTTTATGCTTTGTCTGATGTATCACTGGCAAATATTTTCTCCTACTCTGAGGGTTTTCTCTACACTTCTTTGATTGTATCTTTCAATTTACAGAAGCTTTTGAGTTTAATAAGGTTCCACTTGCCAATGGTTGACCTTATTTCCAAAGCAATCTGGTATAGTAATGCCCCATGCTCAGGGTTGCATTGTCTATCTAGGGTCTTTCTTTTTCCTATGCACTTTAAGTTGCTTTTATCTAGATCTGTGAAGAAGCTCTTGGGGATTTTATTTGGGATTGCATTAAATCTCTATTGACAAATGAAGAAGTAAAGATGGCTGAGATACATCTTAAAAAGTGTTCAATTTCACTAGAAATTAAGGAAATGCAAATTAAAAACACATTAAGATTCCATGTTACTTAGATAAGGCTGCCTTTGCTGAAGAAAACAAAGGGTACCAAATGTAGGAGAGGTTGGGGGAAAGAGGAATAATCATCCACTACTGGTGGGAATGTAAACTCATGCAACCCCTATGGAAAGCAGTGTGGAAAAAACTTCAACGACTTAAAATGAGCTTACCACCTGGACCAGTATTACCATCCCTGGGTATATACCCACAAGATTCATCATATCACAGAGATACATGTACATCTATGTTTATTGCAACTCTCTTCACAATAGCAAAGAGCTGGAAGCAACCCAAGTGTTCCTCACCCAAAGAGTGGATAAAAGAATTATGGTAGATCTACGCAATGGAATTCTATAAAGGGATAAAGAAAGATGACATCATGAACTTTTCAGGTAAATGGGTGGAACTAGAAGCCATTAGGCTAAGTGGAGTAACACAGTCCCAGAAAAAAAAAAATGTGTCATTTGTGGATCCTAGCATATAAGGTGAATGGAATAATTCTTTTTTTTTTCTTTAATTTGTAGTAAATACAAAAACTGATGTTACTTATCAACTTGTTATGTATTGTAGGAATGTAAAGTATTTTTTTCTTTACCTGCATACAACTCCACTGTCAAAATATCAATGCCTAAACATGTTTTGGAATCAACCTATAGTTTATTTTCAGACATCATAATCTTGATATATGTGTNGGATTTTGAAATTGAAACATACATATCTAATATTTTGTTAAAAATTGAGGCCACAAGGAGGAGCCTTCAAACATGACATTTTTCAGCTTAAAAAAGAAAAAAAAACATTATAAGCTGAAGATGCTAAAACCTATGATATATGTGGCATGCATATTTTGGAGTGCTGCAAATTGGAGGGAATAACAACAAAAACAACAACAAAAAGACTGGGTCAAAGATAAGAGATCTGACAGTAAACTTCTGCCCCAAGCATTAAACTTCTGAATAAAAACATTTTAAAAAGACTAAGAAAAAGATGAAAGATATATATGGCAGAATGCATGAGCTCTGGTGGGGTGGGGGGCAAGAAAGGGGTAATGGTCTAAATTTGATTAGCAATGTTGTATGAAACACAGAAAACTTCAATAAAAATGGTTTAAAAAAGAAAATATATGATTTCAAGCCCTCTAATAATTAATTTTAAAATTTTGTTCAGCTATGTAATGTACTTTTTATCTCTCCCCAAACTGATTCCTATCCACGCCTCCTCCTCCATACCAGTCCATTTCTCATATTCATGTCTTTTGCTCTTCCTTTGTGAACAAGTTAGTTTAACCAGATACATCAATTTGGAACTATTTTGGGACCTTGGTGGAACTACCACTGAGTTAGTACTCAGCTGAAGGCAATGATTCCCAATTTTCCTGAAACTATTAGCAGGTAATAGTTCAGTAGTGATCAGTACATCCTCCTCAAAGCTTTCTCTACTCCAGTCTGACTGGTGTAGTTTCCAGTCATACATAAACCCTTTATAGGAATCCATGGCTGCTCTGTTTATTATTGTAATGTGTGTGTGCTGCCCAGAATGTGGACATTGTCACCCTTCTCCATTTTCAAAGTTTTACATTCTTTTGTTCCACCTTTTCTACAATGATCCATAAATCTTAGATGGGATTTTATAAACTCTGTTTTAGGTATTTATGTCTAAACAATCAAGCACCACTAAATCTGAGCAGCCACGATTCTCTGCATACTCTACTATTCGCTTGAGAGTCCTATCTGGGTAAGTATGTAACAAGCATTAGTCTATGGCATAAAATATAAATATTTTGATGTTATGTGTGCTTAGCTAAGGAACAGTGTTTAGTCCCTAACCACACACTCACTACTTTTGACCTCCTCTGCCATGGGGTTTTTAGCAGATTTACAAATTTCAAGATTTTTAAATGTAATGTGGGAAATAAACTACTAACTGGCCTAATTTTATTACGAGTAGAATTTTCCTGATGTGGTGACACATATTAAAATAGATTATATATTTACAAAAGATAAACATTTCAAGAATCAAGTAATAATAAGAATACCAAGCTGAGTTTACTGGCTCACACCTTTTGTCAGCACTCCAGGGGAAGAGCCAGGCATTGCTCTGTGAGACTAAGGCCAAACTGCATTACACACCTAGTTCCAGGATGGCTGATCTTACAGGAAAACATGAAAATCATTTCTCTAAAAGACAAAAAATAATTATTCAGTGAAATCATATTGAAATGCAGAAAGGAAATTATGAGGGTAGGAAAGGGTGATTAGGGCGACAGAAAGAGAACATAAAATCCATGTCTTCTTCAGGAACAGCATTTATAATGTCTCAGTAGTTTGCACAGGAATTTGGTAACTATTAGAGAAGTAATGAAAAGAGAAATATGTCTGTGGGTAGTGGGGAGTGGAATGAGTGAGAGAGCTTGAAAAAATATATTGGCTAGATTTTTTACTCCCAACTTAAGTGCCACATGAGAGACTTGTGTAATAATGCACTATTATATCAGAGTACTGTAGGGCACATATAAAATGTAAATTTATGGGAATATCAACTAGAAAGATCTATTTTCATTACTAGGAAACTAAGGAGAAACTCTCTTATCTCAATTGTTAATTTTCTATTTGATTATTTATACCATAATATGAGGATCCCATTTGCTGGTGGGTATACTTGAAAATTTCCCATTCATTTGCTCATAATCTCCTTCCTATACTTTCAAAACAATAATTGCATTTTTATCATCACATTTAAATGTACCTCTCTTCTCCATCCAACTCTGATCTTGTAGACTTATATAACTATATTGCACATCCATTTTGATCCAGGATAGAATGCCCATCTAGCTTTACTCACACATACAATCATAGCACGAACATTTTCATCTATGGTAACACAGAGTACTAGGGTTATAAGACGGATGTCACTACAGGATTATTCTTAATTTTGCATGCTTAGTACTCATTTTTCCAAACCTTAATATATAAACACTTAAAATGAAAATTCTGATTGTTTCGTATATTACCTTATCCTAAGAAAAGATAGACAAAGGCGTTAAAATTATTCAGAAAGATAAAAATTACACTTTGTGTCAGAAATTATAGAATTGGGATATTTTTTACAATCTCAGCACCACTTTATTTTTTTTTTGTTTTGTTTTGTTTTGTTTTTCACATAAATTTATTTATTTATTTTAAACAAATCTAGACCAGTGTTCCCCACCCATTCCTCCACCCCGCTAGAGCTCATGGATTCTGCCAAACATGCTTTTCATCTCTTAGTCTTTCTCAATATTTTCCATGGGGAAGTTGACTGTTTTGAGCAGAAGTTCACTGTTTCAGTCAGTTCTTTGATGCAGTCTTTTCTGTTTTTGTTGTTGTTGTTTCCAAAATGCATTACGCCCAACTGCTTTGTACAAAAGCTCAGGGGGCCCCACACAAGAAATACTTACAACTGGGTAATTGGCACTAGCATCCACAGATGAGGGATACCATTTGTCGTTTGTTTTTCTGGGACTGTGTTACTTCACTCAGCATTGGATGTTGGATTGGGGGATCATTCCACAATGTTAATCAAAGCCATACTTACAGAAAACCCCACAGCCAAATATCCCTAATGGAGGAGAAAGTTGACAGGGAAATTCCCCTTTAACAGAGGTGGCAAGGCTTTGCCCCTTGTCACCACTCCTCTTCAATATAGTGCTTAAACACTTGCTAGAGCAATAAAGCAAGAAAAGGATATTTAAGGACGTACTATTGGAAGAGAGAGGAGATCAAACTATCACTATTTGCTGATAGATAAGGGTTACTTAAGGTATGTGTAAAAACTCCACCAGAAACTCTAGAAAGATTAAGCTATAAAGGCAGATAAAAAAAAAAAAACAAATTAACCTTAAAAAATCAAGTGGCCTTTCTTTACACCAAGAAACAAGCAACCGAAGAAAAATTCAAAGAGACCTTCCCACTCACAAGTAGCCTCAAAAACAATAAAATATAACCTAGAACAACCTAAACCCAAAGACACCAAAGAGACCTCTACAACAAAAATTTTTAAACCTTTAAAGAAAGAAATTGAAGAAGACCTCAGAAGATGGAAAAACCCCCATGCTCATGGATTGGAAAATTAACATTCGTAAAAAATATCCATTCTTACCCAAACTACCTGTATAGATTTAACGCAATCCCAATCAAATCCCCAGAGTTTCTTTCACAGGCTTGAAACAAAGTTCTTAAATTTATTTGGAAAAACAAGAAAGACCCAATAGCCCAAAAAAACCCTTGAGTGAAAAAGAGCTACACGGGGGGATCTCTATACCAGCCATCAAATTATACTACAGGGCTTATATTCATAAAAACAGCATGGTACTGTGCACAAAAACAGGACTGTTGACCAATGGAACCAAATGAAAACATCCAAATCTGAAATCATTTAATATTTCAACTCCTCATATTTGACAAGGGGGCCAAGAGCCACAATGAGATGAAAGACAGCCAATCTTCCAGCAAGGATGTGGCAAACTGATAATCAGAAGCAATGAAATTAAACCACTCCTTGCGACAAAAGTAATCCAGATGGATAAAGACCTTCAACGTAAAAAAAAATCGAAGGTATAGAAGAAAAGTGGACAGCAGACAAAGATCATAGGCGTAGGAAAGATTCCTAAATCAGACAGCAAGCTGAAAGAATTAAGGTTTGACAATTGACAAATGGAACCTATAAACTAAAGTTCTTGTACATCAAAAGAAAAATCAGAAGTGAAGAGATAATCCCACAGAGTAGGGAGTAAACCTTCACTGCAGATACAAAAAAGAAAAAAAAAAAAAAAAAAAAAAAAAAAAAAAAAAAATTCAAAAAACAAAAAGAAAAAAAGAAAACAAATGACCCACTCAATAGATGGAGCAAAGAACTGAACAGAGACTTCACAAGCGAGGAATTAGAGATGTCTGAGAAACACCTCAAGAACTGCTCAACATCACTAATCATTAAGGAAATGCAAATGAAAACCACTTTAAGATATCATCTTACTCCAATAAGACTGGCTAGGATCAAGAAAACAAATGATACCAAGTGCTGGAGAGGTTGTGGGGAAAGGGGAACACTCATCCACTGCTGGTGGGAATGTAAACTCGTACAGCCACTATGGAAAGCAGTGTGGAGAACCCTTGGAAGACTTGGAATGAACTTGCTGCACCACTCCTGGGCATGTACCGTCAAGACTTACACCACCACAGAGATACATGCACGGCCATGTTTATTGCAGCTCTCTTCACAATAGCAAGGAGATGGAACCAACCTAAATGCCCCTCAACTGACGAGTGGATAGAGAAAATGTGGTACATCTACACAATGGAGTTCTATGCAGCTGTAATGAAAGACGACATCACAAGCTTTGCAGGAAAATGGCTGGAGCTAGAGGACATCATCCTCAGCACCACTTTAAATGTATCACGACAGAATGGATACTGAATGAGATCTATTATCACTCTAAACTGAGCTAGAATCCAAATCTCACCAGTTATGAACAAGCTTAGCCAGAAAACATGCCCTCTACAAGTTTCAGTTTTCTTGTATGTGCATTGGGGATAAATATGATAAATGTGGATGGGTTATAAATATGATAAATAATTCATTTTTCATATATCTAACAAATAAGATAATTCCTTAGTCAATAAAATATATTTGTTTTCTTCTGTGTGACATACTATTTATTTCAGGAGTTGTAAAGTAAAAGACCTAATGGTACTCATTAGTAAAGATTAATTTGTCACATTTCAGCATTACCTGTCAAAATATTTCTTTCTTTAGTAAGTCTTTAGAAATTGACCCAACATATTTTTAATGTAGTTCCTATTGGCTAATATTTATCAGCCCTCACTCATCAGACATTTTTGTAAGAATCATAGGCTAGCTCCAGGAGTGTTGAGGTTAGTTTTTCCAATGACTCAATATACTTAATTTGGAGTCAAATCACGTCTCTTTATATGAATCAGTTCAGGTCTTACATAAAATTCAAGATAACTCCCTGGGAATTCTAATCCAATTACTAGTCTCGTCAGGTGGTATTGAATAAATCTTAGATTGCAGGAGGTTTGGGGGGAAAAAAACAGGCAACCTGACAATAACTGGATTCTTCTTCCCAGAACGTTTCATACTGTGATTTATTGTAGCATAGAGAATGACATTTGGTAACTGTGTTCGTTTAGAAGGATTTTAGAGCTTGATTAGAAAAGTGTTATTAGTTTAAAACCTCATAATAAGATTTTGAGGTAATCATATGTTCTTCAGCTCAATTATTTCATGGTTTACAGGGTGTTAAGAATCATATATTCCTAGAAATCAGAGACAGATATATTTATCTGTATGTTTTCAGTAACTAACACAGAGATAGGAACATAATTAGCATTTCATGCCTGTTTTTTCAAAGGTGAGATGAACACAATTACAAGGACATATTGGCATTATTCTGGGAGATGAAGACGGGGAGTTGCTCTAGTTTTGCTCTTTATTCCAACTGTGCTAATGAATACTGGTATCAAGAAGATCTTGCAGATTATAGACTCTTTTTTCTTCATGACACCTTCCATGGTTTGATCACATGGGGTCAGCACACTAGGAATAGCTTAAGGTGTATTTTGGCAGAAAAGAAATATTGAAAATAAATGCTACATACATGAGAAATTTTGTGAATCTCAGTATTTTTTTCATGTAGCTTTCTTTGTTGCGATGGCACAGAACTATTTCTTGTGCTTTTTGATTACATTGTACGTGATGTAAACCAGTTTTGGGAAGATTCTAGTATTTACAGGAAATTTTTTTGTCTTATGTAAGAAAACACTTTCCTCTGTATATTGATTTACATAAAAAGATCAATTCATGGGTGACAGCCAATGGAATTGTTTATTTTCTAAAGATAAGCAATATGACATAATTAAATCATATACACACTGTAGATTTCTTGGCAAGTGATTTCTGTTTTCAGCTTTCATGCATAACGAGGTTTCACAATCACTGAAATTGCAAGACAAATTTAATAAGAAATGAAAACAAAAAAGGAAGACTTCCTCCAATGCACCAGCACATGATTCATTTTATTTGTCTTTTTATAGCAGAATAAACTATTCACAGATACAACTTAAACTTTTGATTGAATTAAGCATATGGAAAACAAGTTTGTAGCCATCAGTCCCTTGCCTTGGCATAATTTACTTTTCTAAAGACCAAGATGTCTTTGAACTGGAGGGGACATCCTTTTTAAAAACAGGAAATGTGATCCCTGTCAACAAGGATAAACATGGTATTAATGAGATTGCATGTTAATACAGGACATCAGTAGGATATCAGTGTCGCTGCCAACAGATTTTTAGAGATGATGTACCATTTGAATTAGTGTTAGTGATAAATTATTTCCAAGATGTATTAATCATACTCACTGGGAAATTAAAATGTCATAAAATGATAAAGTGTTAAAGAAACAGTGTCTTACATCTACACCTGCTTATGCATCACAATATTACTGGAATGTTTGCTCAGAAACATGCAAGAGAGATCCAGTTTTTACTATGGAATGGAGCATTTCAGTTATTTAAAAGTCTTTTTTTTAGCAATTCTAGTAAAGTTAATTATTTATAAAATCAAATGGTATATTCTGTGTCATCACTGTTTATACAAAAAAACCTGAAAATAAAATATTTTATTCTATCAATTTACTTTCATAGATTTTGTTTATTATACAAATGTGAATTAAAAAAATACTGGATACACCATCATTAAAGAATAAATAAATAAATAAATAAATAAATAAATAAATAATAAATAAAATAAAAGGGACCATAAGATGTCTCAGTAGGTAAAGGCACTTTCTATCAATTCCACAGGACTGTGTTTAGTTCCTAAAATCCACATGGTTAATGGGGAGAACTCTATTCAGCAAGCTGTCCTCTGATGTCTACACATGAAAATAGTCTAATGCTCACACACATACAAAGATACAAAAATAAATAAATATAAAATATACAGAATACTGACAAATGGTTTGATTAACACAGTTTATATTTTCATTTTCCATAGCTTTTTTGAAGAGAATAGTGATTTATTTCAATATTATTAAACGGGTATTGGTATACTCTTCTTCACACAACATACGTGTTCTGGGGAACTGAACTGAGTAAGGCAGTAAAAGACAGTCCTTCAATTTTGAAAGTATGCTTTATTTCTTTATTTCATTTGGAAGATTTTCATTCCTTCAGTTTAATTTCCTGCACATGGATTATAGATTTACTTTGAAGATCTCTAATTCAATATGAGAAACATCTTCAAACTTTATAGCAAAAAAGTAAAATGCATAGAAACTCTTTTTCTAATTATTTGACTTTAAAGGAAGAAGAAAAAAAAGATAAGATGCTTTAAAAAATGTGACATATAATAAAATGGAAATTTTTCTAAAAAGCAAAAATTCAAATTATGAATTATGAGAATAATTGCCAAGAAAATATACCATGTAAATTGAAGGTTATGTTGGGGAAATAAGAAATTTTATTAGTAGTAAAGTAGTTCTAAAATCGTAAAGAATAGTGGCATTAGGATTTAGGAGTGTTCCTATTTCACTAAAAACCTTAGTTAATAAAAATTGGTGACTATTACAAATGATGCCATGGCTATTATCCCTAGAGTCATTGTGATACATAGTATTTGTATCATCTTCTAAGAAGCCCAGTTAAGATATAAATTTTATCATAAGTTAAACTTCTCAAGCCTAATTTCCAGAACTAAGCCATTTTGACTTTTTTTTTATCACATGGCTAAATACTTGTGGGGTGTCTTGTTGATACAGGGACTCACTGTCACACTGGCTGTCCTGGAATTCTCAATGTAGAGTAGGCTGGTGTTGGTATCACAGAGATTAATTTGCCTCTGCCTCAGTAGCGCAGGGATTAAAGGTGTGTGGCACCAAGCTGAAAATATGGGTAAATAATCTTAGCCATGATACACCATTTAGAGCTGGATATGAATGAACATTCAACACACAATTCGCTGAGGAATACTTATATTTGCAAGGCTATTGGTTCTATACCATATTCTGTTGTGAACATGTAAAATGTGCAAAAATTTGATCAACTCTATTTTAAGACAGACTTTATCTTTAAAAGCATTTTTAGGGATTTCTTACCTTGGAAAGAACAATCCCAAAGCACTCAAGCAAACAAATAAAAATACATGCTTATACCTGATTATTCAACAGCACTGTTGTGGAGATTCTTCTATGTACCAACACCAGGAAAATTTATATATGTATATATATATATATATATATATTATATTTATTATATATATATAATTCTAGTTTAAGATATCAATTAAAAGTGTGCTTATTTTTCTTTGTTTAAACCTGTCCTAATCTAATTCTAGACTCACATTTTCAATAAAATGTTTCCTTTGGTTTCTTTCACAGTGATGTGCTATGTTCCTTCACAAGTCAATAGCTTTTTTTCTTTTTCTTTCTTTCTTTCTTTCTTTCTTTCTTTCTTTCTTTCTTTTTTTTTGGTATTTTTGAGACAGGGTCTGCCTTTAGCTGGCCTGGAGCTCTCTTTGTAGACCATGCTGGCCTTGAACTGACAGAGATCTGACTGCCTTAACTCTGATTGCTGGGATTAAAGGCCTGCCCCAGCACTGCTGGTGTTAATGGCATTTTTTAAATGTTTGTGGTTTTTATGCCTAAATGCATTCCTATTTGGCTATTGCAGCACCATAATTTTAATGAAGGCTAGATAAAATTCAATCCTGTTCATGATTACTTTGACTATGTGCATTTGTTATTTCTTCTCACAATCTGTTAATACTTTGAGTTTAAATACATACCTTAGTTCAGAGTTGCTGATCTGATTTTTAATAGAATATTTTTATTGAATATTTGTGTTTTTTAAATTATTTTGTAAACCATCCTTCAAAATGCTCTAGCCTTATATCCCAATTGTATTTCAAACATTTTTAGTAATGTTGGGAGTTGAAATTAGAGCCTCCCACTTGCTAGATAAGTGCCCTAATATTGAGCAGCATTCCATGCCTACATTTGAAAATTGAGAGTGTGAAAAATATAAGCTATCTCTTCTGAATCACACTTCACAACGTATTTGAGGATGGCATAGTCTAGGGAAATAAAGCTTGGTAGTATATGTTAATGATTCCTTTCTTGAATAAAAGTGTGTTCTAAAATTGCTTCATCATGTTCAAAATACTTTTTAATGAAGGTGATTTGTACACTGTTAAATGTGTGTTTTGTATGGTCAAAATAATGCTTACCCTCTGTCCAGTTGACAACCTTCTGGTAATAAAAAAAAAATCTCTAGCTTGAGAAACTCTTTGAAAAATGTCTAATTTATATGATGCTGAATTCTATTTTGAAAATTACAGTACCAATATTTTTAGGACTTTTATTTGATTATAAAATCCTGATGTTATATTCTGGGAATTTTGGTCTCTAAGATTTGGGGGAAATATAAGAAGCCATCATACAATACCTGACTTTCTTTAGTTTCTTTTTATCATATCCCTACAAGCCCACCAGTAAGTATTTGATTCAAATATATAATAATTGTTCTATGGGAGATATATTAATATAATTTTAAGTTTAATATCTGAAGAATATTTAAATAATAAATGCAAGTCTATTTATGGCTCCAGGAGTGACCACGACTGTTACAATGAAGAGTTTATAATTTTTGTGTATACTTCTTTGTACAATAGAATATAATCTTTCAAGAGTGCCGTAAAGTTAATGGAACATTTGATATCACAAACTAAATAAAGATACGACTCAGTTAGATAATGTTATTATAAACATGAGTATTACAAAATTAATCTGAGATTTTTGAATGTCTGATGTGTAGTAAATACTGTTTGATGCATTAGCATTTAGAAAATAAAGTAAATTTGCTTACCAAATTTAATTATTCCAAATTTACAAAGAGAAACTAAAACTTAAAGAGGATAAATGACTCAACAAAATACAATAAATTAATGACATATCAAATTTCAAGTGACTATGCTTGGCTGTAATGTACTGTGCACACTGTTTTGCCGGGCGTAGTGGTGCATACCTTTAATCCTAGCACTTGGGAGGCAGAGACAGGCAGATCATTGTGAGTTCAAGGCCAGCCTGGTCTACAGAGTGAGTTCCAGGACAGCTGGGGCTACAGGGAGACCCTGTCTCAAAAAGACCAAAAAAAGAGATCTATTTTACCACATATTGAATTTGTAATTTTTTTCACTTTTTACTTTTTTTATTTTTTATATACAATTTGTACAAGATTATAAAATCTAGACCAGTGTCCCCCACCCTATTCCCCCACCCCACCAGAGCTCTTGTGTTCTGCCAAACATGCTTTTCATGTCTTTCTCAGTCTTTCTCAAAATTCTCCATGTGGAAGTTGACTGTTTTGAGCAGAAGTTCACTGTTTCAGTCAGTTCTTTGCTGCAGTCCTTTCTGTTGTTGTTGTTGTTGCTGTTGTTGTTGTTGCTGTTGTTGTTGTTTCCAATATGCATCACTCCCAACTGCTTGGACAAAAGCTCAAGGGGCAGTGCACAAGAAATACAACTAGGTAATTGGCACTAGCATCCACAGATGATGGATACCATTCGTTGTTTGTATTCTGGGACTGTGTTACTTAACTGAGTGTGAAGTCTTCTAGCTCCAGCCATTTTCCTGCAAAGCTCATGATGTCAACTTTCATTACTGCTGCGTAGAACTCCATTGTGTAGATGTACCACATTTTCTCTATCCACTCGTCAGTTGAGGGACATTTGGGTTGGTTCCAGATCCTTGCTTTTGTGAAGAAAGCTGAAGTAAACATGGCCGTGCATGTTTCTCTGTGGTGGGGTGAGTCTTGAGGGTACATGCCTAGGAGTGGTATGGCTGGGTCGGGTGGCAAGTTCATTCCAAGTCTTCCAAGGGTTCTTCACACTGCTTTCCACAGTGGCTGTATGATTTTACATTCCCACCATAAGTGGATGAGTGTTCCCTTTTCCCCACAGCCTCTCCAGCACTTGGTATCATTTGATTTCTTGATCCTAGCCAGTCTTATTGGAGTAACATGGTATCGTACTGTGGTTTTGATATGCATTTCCTTAATTATTAGTTTTGTTGAACACTTCTTAAGATGCTTTTCATCCATCTCTAATTCCTCACTTGTGAAGTCTCTGTTCAGCTCTTTGCTCCATCTATTGAGTGGGTCATGTGCTTTATTTCTTCTTTGTTTTTTGATTAGTTTACATATTCTGGAAATCAATGCTCTGTCAGATGTTTCTGCGGTGAAGGTTTCCTCCCACTCTGTGGGATTTCTCTTCACTTTCTTGATTGTTACTTTTGATGTACAGAAGCTTTTGAGTTTAATGAGGTCCCATTTGCCAATTGTGGACCTTAATACTTGGACAGATGCTGTCTGATTTAGGAAGTCTTTTCCTATGCCTATTCTTGTAGTCTGCTGCCAACTTTTTCTTCTATCACCTTGAGAGTTTGGGGTTTCACGTTGAGGTCTTTAATCCACCTGGAGTTGACTTTTGTACAGGGCGAGAGGTAGGGGTTTAATTTCATTCTTCTACAAGTGGAGATTCAGTTTTGCCAACACCACTTGCTGAAGATGCTGTCTTTCCTCCATTGTGTCTTCTTGGCCCCCTTGTCAAATATGAGATGGTTGAAATTGGATGTGCTCAAGTTCAGACCTTCAGTTTTGTTCCATTGCTCAACATGTCTGTTTTTTTGCCAGTACCAGGCTGCTTGTATGACTATAGCCCTGTAGTATAATTTGAAGTCTTGTATAGAGATTCCCCCCCTGTGTTACAATTTTCACTCAGGGTTGTTTTCGCTATTCGGGGTCTTTAATTTTTCCAAGTGAATTTAAGGACATTTTTTTCCAAGCCTGTGAAGAAACTCTTGGGGATTTTAATTGGGATTATGTTAAATCGGTAAAAGAGTTTGGATAGAATGGACATTTTTACAATGTTAATTTTCCCAATCCATGAGCATGGAAAATTTTTCCATCTTCTGATGTTTTCTTCAATTTCTTTCTTTAAGGGTTTAAAATTTTTGTTGTAGAGATCTTTGGTATCTTCAGTTAGGTTTGTTCCTAGGTACTTTACGTTTTTTGAGGGTATTGTAAGTGGGAAGGTCTCCTTTAATTCCTTCTTCAGTTGCTTGCTGTTGGTGTAAAGAAAGGCCACTGATTTTATTAGGTTAATTTTGTATCCTGCCACTTTGCTGAATCTGTTAATCATTTCTAAGAGTTTTCTGGTAGAGTTTTTAGCACCCCTTAAGTAAACAATCATATCATCAGCAAAAAAGGATACCTTGACTTCCTCTTTTCCAATTAGTACTCTTTAATTTCCTTTTTTTATCTTATTGCTCTATCAAGTGTTTCAAGCACTATATTGAATAAGAGCGGTGACAGGGGGCAGCCTTGCCAAGTTCTTACCTTTAAAGGGAATGTTTCTGTCATTTCCCCATTTAGGATGATATTGGCTGAGGGTTACCTGTATATGGCTGTCATTACATTAAGGAATGATCCCTCCAGTCCAATTCCCTCTAGGACTTTAAACATGAAAGGATGCTGGATTATGTCAAAGGCTTTTTCCAAGTCAGTTGAGATGATGGCGTGGTTTTTGTCTTTCAGTCCATTTATATGCTTTATGATGTTTATTGATTTTCATATATCGAACCATCCCTGCATCTCTGGTATGAATCCAACTGGGTCATGATGGAAGATCTTCTTGATTTAAGTCTGTATGCATTTTGCCAGTATCCTGTTTAGAATTTTGGCATCTGTGTTCATTAGGGAGATGGGTCTATAGTTCTCCTTTTTGGTTGTATCTTTGCCTGGTTTTGGTAATACAGTGATGCTGGCTTCATAGAAGGAATTTGGGAGAATTCCCTCTGTGTCCTTCAAAACAATTTCAGTAATAATGGTTCTAGCTCTTTTTGAAATGTTTTATACAATTCTGCATTGAAACTGGCTGGGCTTGGGCTTTTTTTAGTTGAGAAATTTCTTATTACATCTTCAATTTCTTCATATATTATGGGTCTGTTTAAGCTGTTGATCTCTTCTTGGTTGAGCTTTGGTAATTCCCAAGATTTCAGATATTCATCCATTTCTTCTAGGTTTTCAAACATGGTAGAGTATAGGTTTTTGAAGTATTCCCATATGATTTTCTGGATCTTTTACTTGTCTGTTGTTATATTTCCCTTTTCATCACAGATTGTATTGATTTGGAGTTGTTCCTTCTTTCTTTTGGCTAACTGGGCTAGAAGTCTCTCTATCTTGTTTATTCGTTCAAAGAACCAACTTTTGGATTCATTGATTTTTTGTATTGTTTTCTTTGTTTCTATTTCATTGATTTCTGTTCTGATTTTTGTTATTTCTTTCTGTCTGTTGTGTTTAGGGTTCATCTATTGTTGCCTCTCAAGTGCTTTTAGCTGCATTGTTAGATCATTCACTTGTGCACTTTCTGTTTTTCTAATATAGGCACCCAGGGCTATAAACTTACCTCTTAGTACTGCTTTTAAAGTATCTGATATGTTTTGTTGTGTTGTATTGTCATTCCCATTCAATTCCAGGAATGCTTTTGTTTCTTTGTTTATCTCTTCGTTGACCCATTCATTATTCAAGAGTGTATTGTTTAGTCTCCATGTGTTCTTGTAGGCAGTAGGGCTTATCCTGGTGTTGATGTTGAGCTTTATTGCACTGTGGTCTGATAAAATGAATAAAATTATTTCAATCTTTTTATTTGTGGAGGTTTCTTTTGTGTCCGAGTATGTGGTAGATTTTGGAGAATGTTCCATGGGGTGCTGAGTAGAAACTGTATTCTCTGGTATTCAGGTTGAATATTCGGTAGATATTTGTGTGGTCAATTTGGTGTATCATATTCAGTTCAGATGTCTCTCTGTTTATTTTTTGTCTTGTTGACCTGTCCAAAGGGTTCAGTGGGGTATTGAAGTCCCCTACTATGAGTGTACTGGGGTTAGTGTGTGACTTGTGGTCCTGGAG
This sequence comes from Rhizomys pruinosus, assembly GCA_009823505.1. Taxonomy (NCBI): domain Eukaryota; kingdom Metazoa; phylum Chordata; class Mammalia; order Rodentia; family Spalacidae; genus Rhizomys; species Rhizomys pruinosus. The sequence continues at coordinate 208,647 of VZQC01011725.1, forward strand.
AATTGTCTTTATAAAGTTTGGTGCACCAGAGTTTGGTGCATATACATATATATTTATATATATAA
>VZQC01011725.1:209750-221558 GCA_009823505.1 Rhizomys pruinosus
CCCTTATAGGTCATTTGTTGTTTTTCTCTTGTGGCTTTAAGGATTTTGTCTTTGTTTTGGGTGTCTAGCATTTTAACTATGATGTGGTGTGGAGAGTTTCTTTTTTGATCTTGTCTGTTTGGAGTTCTATTTGCTTCTTGTATTTGTATTGGTTTGTCTTTTTTTAGTTTGGGGAAATTTTCATCTATTATTCTGTTGAAGATCTGATGAATACGATTCTCTTGGGATTCTTCTCCTTCCTCTATTCCTATGATGCGGAGGTTTGATCTTTTCATAGTGTCCCACAGTTCCTGGTTGTTCCACTTTTGTATATTTTTAAATTTTTCATAATCTTTACTTGAGGTTTTTAGTTGTTCTGTGCTATCTTCCAGGTCTGATATTCTTTGTTCTGCTTCATCTGTTCTGCTTCTGAGGCTTATTCCATTCCTTTCTTCTTGATTGGATGAGTGTTTGATTTCCTTTTACCTTTCCTCTTCTGATTTCTTTAGTATTTCTACTTCCTTTTGGAGCTTCTCAGTCCCCTCCTGTAGCTCTTTTCTTTGTTGGTAGGTTTCCTTATCTTTTCCAACATGGGATCTTTTCAGTGTTTCCACTTATTTCTTGAGTTCTTTGTTCTCTTTTCTTAATTCTTTCAGTTGCTCTTTATAATCTTGTACTTCTTCAAGTATGTTCACAATTGTGCTTCTCGTATCTGTGTCCTGGGGCATCCCCCGGGGGATCCCACTGTAGGAATCTTCCACAGGGTTGGTAGAGCTTGGTGCGATCTTTTCCTGCACCTTTCCCATGCTGTCTCTTCATCATATTCCTAGCATATGGGCTTATCCTTGCCTGTATTCCAATATGAGTCCCCAATGCTTCTTCACTGTGTTGAAGACTTGCTTTGCTTACCTCCTTCAGATGCCTTCATAATCCTAGTTGGCAGGGTGGGGGGGGGTGCTCTTTAGCCCGTGCCGTGGTATCTGTGGTTCAGGTGGTCTTTGGAGATCTCCAATCTCAAGACTCATACAAACCCACCTTTTATATCAGCTGGGAGGATAATTCTGCCCCCACAGCCACAAAAGCCAATCAAGCCAAAGACAACTAGTTTAACTAGATTAAATCAAACAACTGTCTGCCTTGCTGAAGCACCCAGCTCCTACCAACACGTGGTTCAGTTGGTCTTGGGAGATCTCTGATCCAAATTTGTCATTTCTTACCAGGTGAAATCTATTATAGAAAGAGACCATTGTTCTAGGTGAGTTCTGCATTATTTGTCAATCATTATTACTTGACCATATCTCATCTTGTTGTGAAAAATGTATTTAATAGCTCAGCTTTGCCTATTAAGCTGCTTCAGGTAAATCTATAGTCTTGCATTTTATTTTTTATTGGATAAATTCAGTTAAAAAATGAAACCAAGAATCAAATTTTCATGGCTTGATTAAAATTAACTATTGTATGTCACTAATTAATTTTTGATACTGTCTTTGATAATTAAAATCATTATATACAAATACCTTAACATATTAAAATAAAGTGTCTAGAATGCTACCCATTTGAAGAAGGGGGTGGTGTTTTATGCAATTACCTATTTCACAAAATGTTAAGTTAAAATTTTCAGATAGCAAATCTTCAAAACACAGAAAAATAGAATGAAAATATATTACTTACATTTATGTTGCTGTGAGAAGACAACATGATCAAAGCAACTTATAAGAGAGTTTATTTGAGCTTATGGTTCCAGTGGTAAGAGTTCGTAATTGTGAAGAAGGCATGGTGGTAGAAGTGGAGAGAGCAGAAATCAGAGCAATCACATACTTAAGGAAGCACAGGAAGGAGAGAGCAACAAGAAATCAACCAAAGCTTATGTGCTCCCAAGGATAACCCCCAGTGATGTCCTTCCCCCAGCAAGGTCAGATTTCCTAATTCCTCTCCAAGCAGAGCCATCAACTGTGCAGCAATTATCCACACTCTTGGAGCCTATGAAGGGCATTCTTATTCAAAACACCACATTCTACTCCCTGGCCCCCATAAGCTATAGACTATATAAAATTTAAAATACATGTAGTCTACCTTCTAAAGTTCCCTTATTATATACCAGTGACAATAATTTTCAAAACTCCAGAATACAAAGTCTCTTCTGAGAGTAAGGCAATCAATTAACTGTAATCCCCTGAAAATTAAAAGACAAATTACATACATATTTCTCAGATACAAAGGAACCAAATACTCCTTCCCATTCCACAAGGAATGAATGATGGCATACTGAAGAAATACTGGAGCAAAACCAGACTGACAATCATCAGGGCAAACACTAAATATAATAGTCCATGCACAGCTTCTGGGATGTTACTTCCAAGGGGCTCAGATGGTTTTGCACCTCCATATTTGCTGCATGCAACATTTTTTTTTTCTCTTCGACTAGTACCACTCCCTGTATTTATCTCTCCTTGATAGATATCTCAGGTCTCTAGCATCTCCAACATCTTGAGGTCACCACTGCTAATCAGGATTAATCTTCACAGCTTCATGCAATGACCTATGAGGGTCTCTTGGCTTGCCAGGACATTCCTCATGCATGGACACCAATGCTGCATGCTGCCTGATCTTGGCAGCTCTCTGAAACAGCAAGAGTGAACTGATGACCCCAATTACTCTTGCATATTTCATATCTCTAAAGCCAGCACCACGTAAATGACATTGCCAATTTCAGCTGCCACATTGGAATGGACCCTGGCCTGCTTCATCCACATTACCAGCAGCTTTGTTGGGTTGCAGTTTTCTCATGGAAAATTTTCTAGGCTTTTTCACTTCACAAGTTGGAGGCATATCTAGGGGTATTTTTTTCCATAAAAGTACACTTTCTATTGTGTAAGTGTAAATCTCTTTGCCTCTCCTTAAAAACATTAATCTTCTTATACAGAGAGCTTCTCTATCAACACATGTCTTGGCTCCAATTATTGTTATTATTATTATTATTATTATTATTATTATTATTATTATTTTGGGAGTAGGAAAGATAAGGAAGAATATTTTATTAAATATTTTTTATTGAAGTTTTGTGCATTTCATACAACATCTCTCAATCCACTTCAGTCTAATTTCTCCTTCCTTGCCCCCACGCTACCCAAGCTCATGCATTCTGCCATATATGTCTTGCATCTTTTTCTCGGTCTTTTTAAATATTTTCTATGCAGAGGTTTACCATTTTGGGCAGAAGTGTACTGTTTCAGTCCGTTGTTTGATCTAGTCCTTTTGTTGTTGTTTCCTCCAATTTGTATTGGATATATATCAAAATTATGATTTCTGAAAATTAACTATATGTTAATTACAAAACATGTTTAGGAATTCACATTTTCTCTTTAATTTTATATTACTCTAAAATATGCATACATACTCTCCACCCATATACCAATATTATAAAGTCTGAAAATAAGTGGTAGGTTATTTCTATAGGCCATTAAGGGATTCACATTTTAACATTACAGTTGTTTTCAGATAAAAAGAAATATAAAATTAACATTGTTCTGTTAGGCTTACAACTAAGGATTTGGTGCTAGCAAACACAAATGAGGGATACCATTTGTCCTTTGTTTTTATGGGACTGCATTACTTCATTTGGCATAATGACTTCTAATTCCATCCATTTACCTGCAAGGTTCATCATTTTGTCTTTCTTTAGAACTCCATTGTGTAGATGTACCACATTTTCTTTATCAACTAACTGATTGAGGGGCACTCAGATTGCTACCAGATCTTCACTATTGTGAAGAGAGCTGTAATAAACATGGTTTTGCATGTTTCTCTGGGACAGGTTGAGTCCTGTGGGTATATGCCCAGGAGTGGTATGACTGGTTCAGATGGTAAGTTTAATTTGAGTCTTTGAAGTATTCTCCATAATGCGTTCCTTAGGAGTTGCAAGAATTTACATTCCCACCAGCAGTGAATGAGTTTTCCCCTTTCCCCACAACCCTCCAGCATTTGGTGTTATTTGTTTTCCTAACCTTAGCCAGTCTTACTGGGGTAAGATGAAATCTTAAGCTGGTTTTAATTTGCATCTCTTTAATTATTAGCAGCATTGAATACTTGCTAAGATGTTTCTCAGCTATTTTCACTTCTTCATTTGTGAAGTCTCTGTTCATCTGTTTAATCCATCTTTTGAGCAGGTCAACTGTTTTCTTGCTCTTTTATTTTTTGAGTGATCTATATATTCTGGATGTATCACTGGTGAAGGTTTTCTCCCACTCTGTGGGTTTTCTCTTAATTCTTTGATTGTTTCTTTCTTTGTATAGAAGCTTTTGAATTTAACGAGGTCCCATTTTTCTATTGTTGACTTTGTTTCCAATGTAGCTGCTCTCTGATTTCGAAAGTCTTTTCCTAAGCCCATATTTTGTAGGCTACCACCAACTTTTCTTCTACCATTTTCAGAGTTTATGTTTTCATGTTGAGGTATTGGATCCATTTGGAGTTGATTTTTGTACACAATGTGTGGTAGGATTTTAATTTTATTCTTGCACAGTTTTGCCAGCACCATCTGCTGAAGGTGCTCCCTTTCCTCCATTGAGTCTTCTTGGCCCCTCTGTCAAATATTAGGTGGCTGAAAATGCATGTGCTCAGGTTTTAATCTTTGATTTTTGTTCCATTGATCTATGGGTCTGGTTTTGTGCCAGTACCAGGCTGTTTTTCTTACTATAACCCTGTAATATAGTTTGAAGTCTTATATGGTTATCCCCCCCACCCCGTGTTGCTCTTTTTGCTTAGGGTTGCTTTGTTTATCTGGTGTCTTTTGTTTTTCCGAATGAATTTAAGGATTTTTTTTCTAAGTAAGAGAATGAACTCATGGGGAGTTTAATTGAGATTGCATTGAATATGTATGTTATTTGGGGTAGGATGGACATTTTTACAATATTAATATTTCCAATCTTTGAGCATGGGAAGTCTTTCCATCTTCTTGTATCTTCTTGAATCTTTTTCTTCAGGGATTTGAAATTTTGTTGTGGAAATCTTTGGTTTCTTTGGTTAGGGTTGTTCCAAAATATTTTTTGAGGTTATTGTGAATGGGAGGGTCTCCTTCACTTCGTTCTTCATTTGTTTATTGTTGGTGTAAAGAAAAGCTACTGATTTTTCTAGGTTAATTTTGTATCCCACCTCTTTTCTGAAACTCTTGACCATTTCTGGAAGATCCTTGTTGGAATTTTTTGCATCCCTTAGGTAATCTTTCACATCATCTACAAAAAATATTCCTCTTTTCCAATTAGTACTCCTTTAATGTAGCAATTGTTTTATCATACATGTGCAGCCTTCCATGGGGTGTTCTTCCTCTCTGGACCAGGGCTTTCAGCTCCTCAGGACTGCAAGCCTCAGGATTGTTCCTGGCCAGCCAGTTAACAATCTGGCCCGGAGCCCTGGTAGGCAGGGTGAGGGAAATAGGACATAATGCCTGGTGAAACAAGAGAAAAAGAAAGAAGGAAAGAATAAAAGATGGACTCAGGAATACTAAATATCCCATGCTCCAGGGGTCCCCAAGGCAATAATTGCAGATATCCGCTTCCAGCCAGACAAAAGTCTTAGCCCTACAGCTACCCCTTCATTTTTATTAAAATGGAGAAGTGTTGTCAACTTTTTCCAGAGAACTTTCAGGGATGGCTTCATATTGGACTACAACACTCTGGGCTGTGACCTCAGTGAGAGTATTGATTCAGTTTTTAATAAACCAAGGAACACAAGTTGCAACTTTCAAGAGAAAAGGTGAAAATGTGTCCCAGCAGGAAAGCAGCCAGTCATTCAGGTGATTGGAAAACCAAGGGACAGAGACTTGAGGGGAGTAACTGACAAAGAGTTCTTTCCTAAGCTCCTTAAGGGCTTTTACATTCTGTTCAAACACACCAGATTCATTAACATAAAAGCAACACTCCTCCCCTAGGAAAACACAGGTTCCTCCTTTTTCTGCATTCAATAAGTCTAGGGCCCAACTGTTCTGCATCACCACCTAGGCCAGAGAATTTATCTGTCTCTGGAGCAATTCGAGGCTGTATTTCATGGATGCCGTTGCCTCATCAAGCTTATTTGGGTTGTCTACCTCCATGTTGTAAACCTTTGTCAGGGCCCACCCGTAGTTCTCACCACTGCCATTGAAAAAGTGATGCCCATGCTGACCAAGAGTGAAATAAATATCTCATTTTGATGGTCTGGATCCGGGTGCAGCATCCAGGCAACTTCCTCCTTTTCATAAAGGAAGAGCTGGGGAATAATAATGACAGGCATGAAAATTCCAGAACCGGTAGCATTCACACAGAGGAAGGTAGTTCCTCACACCAAAGAAAAAATGGAGATTTGACACACAGGTGTAAGAATGGAACTTTGTGTGTGGCTTGAAGCAAGAAATTGTAAGACCTGTCCTGGGAGGTCTCCAGTTATCTGATATCCCTGTGGGCTTCCAGAGTTATCTTTAGTGAGAAGATTCAGATATTACAATGGTTCTTGCCTTGCCCTACCTCTGCAAATTCTGAGGCCTGTTCCCTTGAGGCACTGGGCAGAATGTCACAACTCTAGTTACCTGTTGCACAAACTGGAGTTCTTCAGCCCCCCGATTAGAACCAAGTTGACTCACCCCTCCCTTCTACCTGCTCCTCACTTGCTTGCCCAAAGCACAGTAGTCTTGAATATATAGAACTCACTGACAGTAAATAAACCGAGATCTTATCCTCCCCAGTTCTCCATGCATGTGTGTGAGTCTGCTTATTTTTCCTACAGGTGTTCTCCAGCAGTATTTCCTCCCCTCTTCTTGTGGGAGCAGAGCCCAGAGACTGCCAGCCTGCAGGCAGGAGGCAAGTCCTGGAGCTGAGCCAACAAGGGAAGGACAGCATGGGGAAGGTGGTCACATGTGACTCAAAGACACTGACCTGACAACTGGCGCCCAGAACGTGCAGCTCAAATTTCCACCAAAGGAAGAAGGAAACAAAGGAAAAAGGTATTTATCTGGCTGTCTCTTTTAGCCCTGATTTCCCCCACATGAGGGAAAACTTGGAGGGTTTTACCATAGACACAAGGAGATCCCCCCCAACCAGGGTAGTCAGGACCAGCTATAGCATATCTCCATGGAACTTAACTCTTTTCTCATGAGAGATTAATCTGCGAATCTGCTTTAAGACTCTGTCCTCTATACAGCCAGCTTTGGCACATCTCTAGGGAATTCTCTTTTCCCATGAGATTAGTCTTTTTAAACTGTCTCTTTCCCTAACCACTAGCACTTCCTATCTGTCTTTATCATGGATAACACCAGACATCTCAAAAAGACCCAAAGGCTAAGAGAATAAAAACACTCCTTAAGAGTAGAGGAGTTAAAATTTCCACGTGGAAAGCTGCCTCCTTTTGGAGTGAGACTCTTAATATTGCCCCTTGGATGTCCCCTGCAGACTTATGAAGTTCAGACTCCTGTATGCATGTGGCACAGGATGCTAGACAACAAGAAAATGCCCCAGCATCTCTCACATTCTTGCCTCTACTAGCTGCGGTGAGACAATGGGCCTTCTCAACAAACCAGGCCAGGAAAGGAAAACAACAAAATTAAATCGCAGACCCACTCCTCCCAAGAACCTGCTAAAACTCCCCTTGAGAACCCCAATAAAATTCTCCCTGAAAGCCCCCAAGCTTCAGACCCAGTAAAAATAGAATAGGATAATAAAAACATCCAAGCAGCTAGCCTTAACCTTTCCCCTAGTTATCAGCCACTCCCTGTCAAGAGGCCAGAAATACCTTCACCCTCAACCTCTCCTCTCTCTGCTACAGAAAAACTGTGCCAGATTTGGGATAACCCAGATCTTCAATTACAGGCATACCCTGTTAATTTAGCTCTGACTCAGGGTCGCCCTCTAAACTGGTACCCGTACCAGGCAAGTGAGTTAAAAGAACTCAGGCAAGCAGTCAGAGAAGATGGCATTCAGGCACCATGGACATAGTCCATTCTCCAGAGCTTTTGCAGTTATCTTAACACTCCACAGGACTGGAGAGATATCTGTAGATCTACACTCGCAGGTCTACTATTTTTACAATGGGAAGCACTATACAGAGACGAATGTCTCCAACAGGTTCAGAGAAATCAAGGGCAATCTAACATAGACTGGGGTTATGAGCAGCTCTTTGGAGAAAGAGATTTTAGTCCAGGGACTCAACAGGCTGCACTGGCCCCTGGGTACTTCGACCAGGTCTGCCTTTGTGCCCTACAAGCCTGGGATAGAATTACACCACCCACTGAATCCCAGGCCAGTTCATTATTATTTCCTAGGCAAAAACCTGAGGAACCCCTATCTGACTTTATTTAAAGAACTAAAAGCAGCCTAGAGAGGAAGATCCCAATTTTACAGCCAGAGAGATACTCCTCAAAAATATTGTTTGTGAGGGAATGAATTCAGAGTGCAGACAAACGTGCCAGAGCTTAAAAAGATGACCATTATGACAGATGGATAGTGGCAACTCAGGACATGGGAACAGCCTCCCACAAAGCTAATTACCTAGCTCAAGCCTTTGATGCTGCTGTTGCCACAAATGAAAAATGTTTTAACTATGGAGACAGAGGTCATTGGAAAAGACAGTGCGAGAAAGCACCAGTTTCTCGCAGAGGGCGTCCTGAACACCCCCCCACAAGTTCTCTGACCCCTGTGTAAAAAGGGACATCATTGGAGGAAAGATTGCCACTCAAACTGTGATGAAGATGGGAAAAATTGTCACCTTTAAACTCCTAGATTAGCAGCCCATAGCCCAGGGCAAAAAAATTGGGAAAAAGAGTCAGTGCAGGCCCTCTGGGAAGCACCAATTTCAGAAGGCTCACATCCTGCACTGATGATTAAAATTGGGGGAGGTCTTTTAAATGTTTGATAGATACTCTGGCAGTTAGAACCATTATAATACAGCAAGAAATACCCCCTGACTGGCCCCTGCCCCCAGCTCTGAAACTTCTAGGAATAGGAGGGCCCTCACAGTCTTTTTTTTATTTTTTATGTTTTTTTTTTGTTTTTTTTGTTTTTTTTTATTAATTTCTGTATGTGTACGAATGTACTGTCTGCATGCAAGTTTGTGCACCCGTGTCGTGCAATGCCGCGGAGGTCAGAAGAGGGTGTCGGATTCCCCCGGAATTGGAGTTCTCCTGGAATTGGAGTTTCAGACGGCTCTCGGCCGCCATGTGGGTGCTGGGGATCGAACCCGGGTCCTCTGCAAGAGCGTCGGCGCTCCTAACCGCTAGGCCATCTCTCCAGCCCCCCTCACAGTCTTACATACCTAAAAATGTTTACACCTGGGAAGACTCTGAGGGAAAAACAGGTCAGATTCGCCTATTAATAGCACCCACTAATATCAATCTGCTAGGGCAAGATATTTTAGAGACTTTGGATGCAGTTATTGCCACTCCAAATGAGAACAACTATGCCCAGACTGGGGGAAAATGCTTCCATCATCTCAGCAAGAAGCACTCCCAATCCTGAGGGTCACTGCAGAGTATTCTCCCCCTCCTCTGGATTGGAAGTCAGATGATCCAGTCTGGGTTGAACAGTGGCCCTTACCAGGGGAGAAATTACAAGCTCTTCAAGACTTAGTCAAGGAACAATTTTCATTGGGATGCATCTGTCCATCTCGCAGTCCCTGGAACACCCCTGTGTTTGTCATTAAAAAGGCAACAGGAGGTTGGCATCTCTTACAAGACCTGTGAGCCATTCATAGAACTATGCATATATAGGGGTCACCACAGAGGGGTCTCCCCCTTGCCTCTGCTGTTCCAGCTAACACCCCTCTGCTAGCCATAGTTATAAAAGACTGGTTTTTTTTCCATCCCCCTCCATGCTGAGGATTGCAAGTGGTTCACTTTCTCAGTTCCTGCAATTAACAACTCAGGTCCAGCAACTCATTACGAGTGGACTGTCCTGCCACAAGGCATGGCCAACAGCCCAAAGCTCTGCCACGAGGTGGTAGCAGCGACTCTTAAACCCCATATGGAACAAGGTCTGCAAGTCTTCCATTATATGGATGACATTTTAGATTGGGACACATCATCAACTGACCTGGCAACTTTAAAGGACAGGCTTGTACCATCCTTAGAAACTTTTGTATTTAAAATAGCCCATGCTAAGGTTCAAATGATTCCCCCAATTCGTTTCCTAGGCACTGAAATTTCTCTCACTGCAGTGAGACCTCTGAAACCTGTACTCTTCCTTCCCCCAAGCTCAAGCTAGCATCCCTTCAGTCCTTCCTAGGAAATCTTAACTGGCTCTGCCCATGGCTGTCCATCCCCACCACAATGCTACAGCCTCTCTTTGATCTTCTGCGAGGTGACAGGGACCCAGCTTCCAGGCAAAAGCTCACAGCAGAAGCCTCAGAAGCTCTGGCTGAAGTCATCTGAGCTCTCCAGAGCATGACTTTAGCACGTTTCACACCCTCCCTTCCTGTGCAGTTGCTTATTTTTAACACTACCCCCACACTTGTAGGGACCCTTTACCAATCCAGGGGAGTACTAGAGTGGCTGCACATGCCCATAGGGGGAACTCCCTGACTGTTAACTGAAATGGATTATTTAGCTGCTATGATAAGAAATGGGAGTGAACGTTCCCTACAGACACTGGGGAAGGAGCCTGATGTCATAGTGACACTCTTCTCCTTCCTGGATATCCAGTGGCTGATGCAAAATCATGTTCATATAGCTGCAAGCCTCATGGAATTTACAGGACAGACAAAAAATCACTACCCAAAGGACAGGTGGGTCTCCACTCTCCCATTGCTAACCTGGCTTTCTCCCCGTCTTTTCCAAGGCCACATCTCTTTTCACAGATAGAGGGAAGTGATGTGCTGCAGCCATCATTTACGACAAACAGGACTAAGCCCCTCAGATCCTCTTTCACTCACCTGCTTCCTGACCATTCCTCACAGTACAGAGAAATCTATGCCGTTTATTTAGCTCTCAAAGAAACCAAAAGGCCTCTTAATCTCTTCTTAGACACTGTCTATGTGATCAATCTGCTGCCCTGGCTATCCAGATCCTTTGTCTGATTAGACAAAAATCTCCTCTCCCTGATTCTCATTGCAGCTTCATCCCTTTTACAGAATAGGAGCCACCCCCTCATCATACAGCACATTCGTGCCCACAGCCTCCTGCCAGGACCTCTCTATAAAGGCAACTCTCTTGCAGACTGAGTCTCCTCTACAGGCGTTTATGTCCTATCCCTCTCTGAAGCATAAAAATTCCACTCCCTCACCCATGTTAACCTGAAAGGCCTCCCAGTTCGCTTTCCTAAAATTCCTTCCGCCCAACTTCAGAGAATCCTTAGAACTTGTTTGTCCTGTTCTACTCTAGTTAGAACACCTGCGCTACAGGTTTTGGGAATTAACCCCAGGGGAGTGAAGGCCAATGCACTCTGGCAAACTGATGTTACATACATAGCTTCTTTTGGAAAAAAAATATGTATTAGTCACTGCGGGGGTCGTAGAGAGGTGGTTGGCAAAGACCACCCTCTCCAGCTTCCTCGCCGCCGAAAATCTTCACTCTGTCGGCCCGCGACAGAGTGGGGCTGGGGAGAGTAAGTGTGCTGCTGAACCGAAAGCAACCAAGGCAGGGAGTCGAGTCAGAGTGTTACAGCTCAAATCTCACTTTATTGCAGGCTCACAGAGGTTTATAAGCCGTGCTGGCTTCCCCACTCAGGCATGTTTCTCTTCCCAACTGGTCCTTTTAGGAGGCTTAATTTACAAGTTCCTAATTAATCCAATCCCTTCCCTTCCTAGCATAGTCCCTAATTATCATGTTAGTACACGGAAGCTAGTCTTCCTTGCTCGGATGGGCGGGGGTGAGTT
>VZQC01011725.1:226264-256725 GCA_009823505.1 Rhizomys pruinosus
CTGCACTTTTAAAACACAATGAACACTGCCCCGGGCTAGGCTTTTGCCTTAGAAGGCTAGCCCTTCCCCCACCAGCCATCCGCTGTTTCCAGAGCAGGAGAGGGGCACAGAACAAACATTGGATCTACAAACAGCTACATGACCACCACCAAGCCTAGAATTTACAAGCTCAATTTGCAGCATAACTAATTTAGGAGTTACCCCCCCCTTTTCACACCTCAGCATAAGCCGGTGGTGGGGAGAGTTCCTCAGAGAAGCGTTGTTCTGTCTCTCTGGCCTCCTGCCTCGAAGCCGAGTAGGGGGAAGGGATGGGGCCCGTGGAGTCTGGACACTCAGGGGCGTCCCAGGCCGTATTCTCCTCCCTGAGACCAGAGGATCTCTCAACCTCTTCTGAAGCTGAAATTCCACCCCCAGGAGGTGGAAGGGAGTCAGGATGAAAAGTGGCTTTAAGCGTCACAATCATGGGGTAAAAGCCCAAAGGGGATTCTGCTCCGAGAATCCTTTCTCTTTCTCTTGCCAGCTTTTCTATTCACCCCCAAACTTCCCAAGAGAAAAGGTTGACCCCTCTTACCCAGGGGGCCAGAAAGAGGACGTGGTCCCAGGCAGGCTCCATGACCACATTGGTCAGTTCTAACCCCCTGGATTTTAACATCAATCTCAGCGCTTTAAGCACTGGGTCCTCATTTTTTCCCATTGCATTTCCCATTGCGGGGACTCACTTACCCGAAAGACCGATTGGCCCCAGCCATATTGCTAGCCGTTAGGGTCTCGGGGGGGGGTCTTCGAGCCCCACGTTGGTGCGCCAGTTGCGGGGGTTGTAGAGAGGTAGTTGGCAAAGACCACCCTCTCCAGCTTCCTCGCCGCCGAAAATCTTCACTCTGTCGGCCCGCGACAGAGTGGGGCTGGGGAGAGTAAGTGCGCTGCCGAACCGAAAGCAACCAAGGCAGGGAGTCGAGTCAGAGTGTTACAGCTCAAAACTCACTTTATTGCAGGCTCACAGAGGTTTATAAGCCGTGCTGGCTTCCCCACTCAGGCATGTATCTCTTCCCAACTGGTCTTTTTAGGAGGCTTAATTTACAAGTTCCTAATTAATCCAATCCCTTTCCTTCCTAGCATAGTCCCTAATTATCACGTTAGTACACGGAAGCTAGCCTTCCTTGCTCGGATGGGCGGGGGTGAGTTCACGAAACTCCAGCACAGGCTTCCCTTCGTCCTTCAGGCCCATCTTCTCGGCCATTCCATGCCGTCAAGTCACCATAGATATTTATTCCAGATTCATCTGGGCTACTCCCCATACAGGAGAGAAAGCTAAGGACCTCACTTCCCACCAACTTTCTACCTTTGCTACCATGGGCATCCCCAAACAGATTAAAACAGACAATGGGCCAGCATTTGCTAGCTCTCACTTTAAATCATTTTGTCAGTTATGAAATATAGCACATCATACAGGTATCCCTCATAACTCACAGGGACAAGGCATCATAGAACGGACCCGTCAGGCCCTAAAAAATCAATTATTAAAACAAAAGGTGGGAAATATCTTCATAACATCCAGCTGGCCATGGCATTGGCAACTCTAAACCTCTTTAACATTGACAGAGATTCAAAGTGTCCAGACATAGTCAAACATTGGGAGACACCAGCACTGTTCCTCAAATACTTGTCAGATGGAAAGACCCCTTAGACAATCAATGGAAAGGATCCAATCCACTGTTAACAACTGGGAGGGGCTTTGCTGCATCTTCCCGCAGGACTGTCCAAGACCCATTTGGATTCTGGCCAGAAATGTCAGATTCATCCCCGCTGACCAAAAAGATGGCACGCCTGTCACTCCTTGACAAAAAGAATAGGAGAAAGAGGAGACGACACTCCCAGAACCCAAATGACATAACATGGAAGAAACTTGACTAGTTCCTCACTTCTGCAAAATCCATGTGTCCTCCCTCCTCACCCCTGTCTGCCATCCTTCTACCTGCTCTCATAATAGTTCAAACTAACTCTGCCTCTGCCCAGCCTGTGAATAGACCACTGACTTGCACCCATGTCTGGCGATTCCTTGTCAGAGAAACGTGGGAGGGGAAAAATCAGATAATTGGAAGCAGTGACTATCCTTTGCAAGGCTGTAGTGAAGCAATCACAATTACTGTTTCCCAATTCCACTGATATCTCCCAGGCACCCTTTATCTATTTCCCCCATTTTAATGAAGAAGGGTGTTTGCAGGAAGCTGATACTTATGGTGGTTGTAGATTCTGGTCTTGCAGGTTGGAAAGGTCGCAGCCCAATAAGCCTGTTTCAAATTCAAAATAACCAGTTTAAAATTAATGTACAGGACCCCTGGAGTAAGTACTGGAAAGCTGGAGTACAGGGAAAACTCTACCCTTACAGCAAAGCCTGGTACCCTATGGCAGACATCCGTATCTCTCTCCAGCTTGTTCTAGCTCCTCAACCCATCCTCACTCAATCCCACATTCTGTTACAGGAGTCCAAAATGGAAGGAAAGCTGCAGTCCACTGAAACATGTCCTCAGTACATTGGCTATGCCAGAGATCTCCTCAATTACACCACCCACCCTAATGTTTCCCAATGTTTTTTCTGTGCATCCCTCACACGCCCTCTTTTCACTGCTGTCACCTCTTACACCTCTTTACAGGAATCTACCTCCGTGAAGTCAGAACCAGTGTTTCATGGCATTCCCCTCTTCAACTGACTCACTACACTTCCTATTTGTTTAGTAAGAGCTGCAGCAGCCCCAGATACCAGGTGCCTCCAAAGTATCCCTCTTGACAGGACACTCTGTCAAATCACCACTCTTTCTCTGGTGTGATGGCACCGCACCCCTCTGTGCAAATGCAGCTTGTTCTGGAATTTGTTTGCCCATAATTATCACCCCTCAGCTCTTCCTTTATGAAGAGGAGGAAGTCACTTGGATGCTGCAGCTGGACCCAGACAATCAAAAGAAAGAAATTTTCATCCAGGTTCTGGTCAGATTAGGCATCGTCCTCTCCACGGCAGCGATGGGAACTGCGGGTGGAGCCCTAGCGAAAGTTTACAGCATGGAAGCAGACTTCGAAACTAAGATTGATGAAGCAATGGCGTCCACAAAGAACAACCTTGAATTACTTCAGAGGCAGATAACTTCTCTGGCTGAGGTGGTAATGCAGAGACGGTAAGTCCTTGACTTCTTAACTGCAGAAAATGGTGGAACCTGCATGTTCCTCGGGGAGGAATATTGTTTTTTTTATTTAAATGACTTTGCTATTGTCGAGCAAAATGTTAAAACTCTAAGAAACCTCAGGAAAGAACTCCATGATAGATACTCCCCACAAATTTCTGTCCCATGGTTTTCCAACCCCCTGACCTCCTGGTTACTTCCCTTACTGGGACCCATTTTCACCCTAGGAGTCCTCCTGACTATCACACCCTGTGTCCTCCGGTTTATCAAAAGCCAAATCAATACACTCACTGAGGTTGCAGCCAGGACTGTTCTAGTCCAATACCAGGCCATCCCAGGGGACTCCCTAGAGGACCTTGACATTACTGCTCTATTTTAATTAAAAACAAAGGGTGGGATGTGGGAATCGAACTTTGTGTGTGGCTTGAGGCAAGAAATTGTAAGACTTGTCCCAGGAGGTCTCCAGTTATCTGATATCTCTGTGGGTTTCTAGAGTTATCTGTAGCCAGAAGATTCAGGATATTACAATGATTCTTGCCTCACCCTATTGCTGCAAAGTTCAAGGCCCATTCCCTTGAGGCATTGGGCAGAATGTCACACCTCTAGTTACCTGTTGCACAAACCAGAGTTCTGCAGCACCCCCAATTAGAACCAAGTTGACTCACCCCTCACTTCCTCCTGCTCCCTACTTCCTTGCCCAAAGCACAGTAGTCTTGAATATATAGACGTCATTGAAAGTAAATAAATGGAGTTCCTATCCTCCCCAGTTCTCCATGCATGTGTGTGAGTCTGCTTATTTTTCCTAAGGGTATTCTCAGGTGGTAGTCCCTCCCCCCTTCTTGCGGGAGCAGAGCCCATAGACTTCAGGCCTGCAAACAGGAGGCAAGTCTTGGAGCTGAGCCAAGATGGCGAGGACAGCATGTGGAAGGTGGTCATACGTGACTCAAAGACACTGACCTGACACGCAGGGTCCTGTTGAGAGGAACATTCCAGAGGCACCTGAGGTCTGGAGTTGCTGCAGCTGTCACTAGACAAATAAGGAGTGTCATGAGTTGATCAAAGAGGAAAATGCTGTGAAACACTGGCCCTGTCTCCACGAGGGCAGATTCCTGTAAAGAGGGTTTAGAGTGAATGTCAGTGAGAAGAGGGCATGTGAGAGACGCAGAGAAAAAATATTGGGAGACATTAGGGTGAGTGGTGTAATTAAGGAAGTCTCTGGCTTATTCAATATATTGAGGCTATATTAAAGTAGAATGCAGCTTTCCTTCCATTTTTGATTCCTGTAACAAAATGTGGGATTTTGTGATTATGGGCTGAGGGGCTAGAACAAGCTGGTGAGAGATGTGGATATCTGTTGAAGGGTATCTGGCATTACTGTGAGAGTAGAGTTTTCCCTGTACTCCAGCCCTCCAGCAGTCTCTCCAGGGGTCCTTCATGTTAAATACAACCAACTATTTTGGATTCAGAATATGCTCTCTGGGCTATGAAGTTTCTCCAACCTGCAAGACCAAAATCAGCAACTGCCATAAGTGTGGATTTCCTGTAAACATTGTCCTTTGTTAAGATGCGGGAAGCAGACAAAAGGTGCCTGAGAAGTGGAGGTGGAGTTGGGGAACACAGGGACTGTGACTGCTTGGCAGCAGCCATGTAACAAACAGTCACTGGTCCGTATTACCTGATATTTTCCTTCCCAGGTTTCTCTGATGAAAAACCACCAGACATTAATCCAAGTCAGTGGTTTGTTCACAGGCTGGGCAGAGGCAGAATTAGCTTGAACTATCATTAAAGCAGCTAAAAGGATGGCAGTAAGGCGTGCTGAGGGGGTGGCACATGGACTTGGCAGAAGTGAGGAGATGGTAAAGTTTCTTTCATGTTATGTTGTTTGGGTTCTGGGAGTGTCTCTTCCCTTTCCTCCTCTTCTTTCCATCCACGAGGGACAGTCATGCAATTTTTCTGGTTAGTGTGGAGGAATCTGACATTCCTAGCTGCAATCCAAATGAGTCATGGACAATCCTGTGGGAAGATGCAAACAAAGCCCCTCCCTGTTGTTAACAGTGGGTCAGTCCCCTTCCATTGATTGTCTATGGGGTCCTTCCATCTGACAAGTATCTGAGGGACAGCGACTGGTGTCTGCCAATGTTTGATCATTGCTGGACGTTCTGAGATCCTGTACATGTCGACGAGGTTGAGAGTTGCCAGTGCCATGGCAGCTGGATGTTGGGAGAGTATTTACCTGCCTTTGGTTTTTAGGACCTGGTGGGTTCTTTCAATGATGCCCTGACCCTGCAGATTATGAGGAAAACCTTTATGATGTGTAATATTCCATAACTGACAAAATGATTTGAAGCAGGAGCTACCAAATGCTGGTCCATTTTCCATTTTAATCTATTTAGGATGGTCCATGTGGCAAAAGTAGAGAGGAGATGGGCAGTGAGGTCTTTAGCTCTCTCCCTTATGTGGGTGGTAGCTCAAACAAATTTAGAATAGGTGTCCATGATGACAAAGACATATTTCTGCCTACTGAAGGAAGGTATGTGCATAACATCAGTTTGCCAGAGGGCATTGCCTTTTATTCCCCTGGGATTCATTCCTGGAGCCTGTAATGGAGGTTTTACTAAAGAAGAACAGGAGGAACAAGTCCTAAGGATCCACTGAAGATGGGCAGAAGGGACCCCAGGAAAGCAGGTATGGAGAACTCTTAGGTTAGTAAGGGTGGTGGAATGGAATTTTTATGTTTCAGAGAGAGAGAGAGCGGACATATATCCTTGTAGAAACAACTCAGTCTACAAGAGAGTTGCCTTCAGAAAGAGGCCCTGGCAGGGGGATGTATTCAAGGATGTGCTGTATGAAGAGAGGGTTGGTCCTTTTCTGCAGGAAGGATGAGACAGTAATGAGAAAAGAGTAGAGCAGGTTCCCATCTAACTGGACAAATGATCTGGATAACCAGGGCAATAAGTTAACCACATAGATACTGTCTGAGAAATGATTAAAAGGCCAGCTGGTTTCTTTGAGAGCTAGATAAACAGCATCGAGCTCTCTGTACTGTGGGGAATGGTCAGGGAGTGGGTAAAACAGGAGTTGGGGAGCTTGATCTAGGTTATCATAAATTATGGCTGCAGCTCCCTGTTTCCCTCCATCTGTGAAAACAGATGCAGCCTGTTCTATGGCTGCATCTTGGAAGAGACGGGGAGGGAGCCAAGTTAACAGTGGGAGAGTGGAGATCCATCTGTCATTAGAGTAGTGATTTTCTATTTACCCTGGAAATACCATGAGGCTCACAGCTACATGAACATGGTTTCACATCAGCCACTGGATATCTGGGAGAGAAAAGCGTGATACTGTAACATCAGGTTCCTTCCCTAATATTTGCAAGGAGGGCTCCCTCCAGTTTCTTATCATGGTGGCTAAAGAATCCATCTCAGTTAACAGTCATGGAGATCCCTCTATGGGCGTATGCAACCATTCTAGGATTCCCCTGGGTTGGCAAAGAGCTCCTACTAGCATGGCGGTGGTATTAAAAATAAGCAACTGTATGGGGAGGGAGTCTGTCAAACATGCTAGAGCCATGTTCTGGAGAACTCAGTTGACCTAGGCGCAAGAGCTTCTTAGGCCTCTGCTGTGAGCTTTCACTTGAAGGCTGGGTTCCTATCATGTCTCAAGAGATCAAAGAGAGGCTGAAGTGTTGTTGTGGGAATAGACAGCCATGGGCTGAGCCAGTTGAGATTTCCTAGGAAGCTTTGAAAGGATGCTAGGGTGAGCATAGGTGGAAAGGAGAGTACAGGTTTGAGCGGCCTTACTGTTATGAGAGTGATTTCAGTGCCTAGGAAACAAATGGGAGGAATCATTTGAACCTTAGCATGGGTTATTTTAAATCCAAAACCCTCTAAGGTTGGTATAGGCCTGTCCCTTAAAGCTGCCAGGTCAGTTGACAATTTGTCCCAGACTAATATGTTGTCCATATAGTGGAAGACCTGAAGACTTTGTTCCATGTGAGGCTTAAGGACTGCTGCCACTGCCTCTTGGCAGAGCTTTGGGGGTTGGCCATGCCTTGTGAAAGGACAGTCTACTCATAACCAGTTGCTGGACCTGAGTTGTTAATGGTAGGGATTGAGAAAGCAAAGCACTAACAATCCTCAGAATGGAGTGTAATTTAAAAGAAGCAGTCCATGATGTGTAGAGCTAGCAAAGGGGTGTTAGCTGGGATATCAGAGGCAAGGGGGAGACGCCTTTGTGGAGGTCCACATATATGCATAGTTTTGTTAATGTTGCACAGGTCTTGTAAGAGATGATATCCCCTTGTTGATTTTCTTTTGACAAACACTGAGGTGTTCCAGGTATTGCAAGATGGACGGATATGTCCCTATGTAAGTTGTTCTTTTACTAGATCCTGTAAGGATAGTAACTTCTCCTCTGGTAAGGGCCACTGCTTAAGCCAGACTGGATCATCTGATTTCCAGTCTAGATGGGGGGGTTGAGCATAAGCTGCAGCGACACTCAAGATTGGGTGTGCTTTTTGCTAAGATGATGAGGCATTTTTTTCCTGGCTGAATGGTCTGTCTGGGCATGGATGGTCTCATACGGGGTGGCAATAACCACATCCAAAGCCACTAAAAGATCTTGCCCTAGAAGACTGACATTACTGGGTGCTATTAATGGGTGGATCTGACCTGTATTTCCATGAGGGTCTTCCCAGGGTTATGTATTTTTGTTATATAAGACTGCAAGAGTCCCCTGATCCCTAAGAGTTTAAGACCTTGAAGTAGGGGCCAATCAGAGGGGATTTCTATCTGCCTCTGTATCTATCAAACATTTGAAGGGCCTCTCTCCAATTTTTATTGTTAGAGCATGATGGGAGCCTTCTGAAATGGGTGTGTCTCAAAGGGCAAGTACTGAATCTCTCTCTCCCTTTGTTTCCTGTGCTAGGGAGTACCCATCTAAAAGTTTAAAGGCATCAGTAGTTTTTGATCTTTACTATACTTTGAGTGGCAATCTTTCCTCCATTGATACTCGTTTTTGCACTGGGGGCAGAAGTTGTTCAGGGGAGCATCAGAGGGGACTTCAGGAGAGACTGATGCTTTGGGGTACTGTCTTTTCCAATGTCCTTGGCCTCTGAGACTGAAACACTTTTCATTTGTGGTGACAGCTGAAACACTTTTCATTTGTGGTGACAGACATTTGTAGTGACAGCAGGCCACAAAGGCTTGAGCCAAAGAATTAGCTTTGTGTGAGGCTGTGCTTACATCTTGAGTTGCTACTATCCATAGGTCATAAAGTTCCTCCTTTTAGGCAGTCCTGCTTGCATTCAGATGTCATTCCTCCCAGACAATGCTCTTAAAGGAGCATTTTCCCTACCTGTAGTGTTGGGAATTTTTCTCTCTAGAGTGTTTTTAGTTCTTAAGATAAAATCAGACAAGGCTTCCTCAGGCTTTTGTCTTGGAATTAGTAGGGAGGAATCCACCTGAGATTCAGCTGGGGAGGTAAGGTAATCTGGTCCCAGGCTTGCAGGGCTCAAAGGCAGACCTGATCAAAATAATCCAGAGCCAGCCTAGCCTGATGGGTTCTCATGTTAAAATCTCCCTCTTGAAAATGTTGTTCATAACCCCTGTCCACATTAGATTGCCTTTGATTTCATTGAACCTTCTGGAGACATTCATCTCTGTTCAGTGGTCCCCACTGTAAGAATAGTGAACCTGGAAGTGAAGATCTGCAAATGTCTCTCCTGTCCTGGGGAGTGTTGAGAAAAGCACAAAAGCTCTGGAGAATGGATTTTGTCCACGGTGCTTGACCACCATCCTCCAGAACTGCTTGCCTAAGTTCCTTTAGGTCACTAGCCTAGTATGGGTACCAGTTCATGGGTTGACTCTGAGTTTTGGTTACATAAATGGGAAATGCCTGCAAATGAAGGTCTTGGCTGTCCCTGATCTGGCACAGTTTTTCTGTGGTAGAGAGAGAAGTGCTGAGGGAAATGCTGCTTCTGGCCCTTTAAGAAAAGGCAGCCAGGAATGGAGGGAGGGATCAGAGGCAGCTAAGGGTGGATCTGCTTTGACATTTTGTTTAATTTGTCTGGTTACCACCTGGTCTGGAACTGGACAATTTCCATCCGGGAGCTTCTTAAGGTCCTCATCAGCGATTTTTATCAAGGTCCTCCTGGGGGGGGGGGGGGGAGGGATCTGTAGTTTGTTTTTGTTAGAATCCCTGCCTGGCAGGCCTGATGGGAGGGGCCAAGGCAGTGTCTCACTGTGGCTAAGAGCATAAAGAACTTGAGAGTGATGGGCATATCTTGCCCTCCTCCCTGCCTAGCCACCTGTGTGACCTGGGTCCAAGATTATGTTTCCTTAAGTCATCAGAGGACATCCATGGGGCTATATTAAGAGTTTCTTTCCAAAAGAAGGCGGCTTCCCACATGGAGATTTTATGTCCTTCGGTCTTAAGGAGTGTTTTTTTTTCTTAACCTGTGGGTCCTTTTGGTGTGCCTGTTTGTTTCCCATGATAGAGAAAGAAAGGAAAGACTGACCCTTCAAATGGGTGTTCCCCAAGATAGACCCCACGGAGAATTCCTTACTATGAAAAGAAAAGAGATGCTAGTGAGTATAGAAACACTTAGAAGCAGAAGGTTTGCAGCTGTCTGGCCCAGCAGGCAGGAACCAAATTGGGTTAGTGATAGCCTAATGTCTGCGGGATCTGAAGTTAAAGGTTAGAAAAAAAAAAAAAAGCTAAAGACAACATTGAAAGCTTATCCTTCATGGGAAAACTTGTGAAGATGTGCCAAAACCTGGCCACTACTCTGAAACTTTTGCCTGTTAGGGATGGTTTACTTCCTTACTCTGAATCCCCTAAAATTTTTGTCTCTGAAAACCATAAACCTTACCTTTTTCCTTCTTGTCTTATGAAAGGCTGAGTTCCACGGTGTGGTGCCAGTTGTAGCAATTGAGTTATCACATGTGTGCAGCTTTCCATGGGGTGGTCTTCCTCTCTGGACCAGGGATCACAGTTCCGCAGGGCTGCAAGCCTGGGGATTGTTCCCAGAAAGCAGGTTAAAAATCTGGGCTTCAGCCCTGGTAGGGAGAGTGAGGGAGATAGGAAGTAATGTGCCTGGTGAAACAAAAGAGGAAAGAAAGAAAGAAAGAAAGAAAGAAAGAAAGAAAGAAAGAAAGAAAGAAAGAAAGAAAGAAAGAAAAAAGAAAAGATGGACTCAGAGTCAAGACTGGGAGGGATTCCATGGGGAAATGACTCCGTTTATTGATAACAGGTGTCCTAGTTTGTGTTCCCTTGCTGTGACAAAACATTCTCACCAACACCAACTTGGAAAGGAAAGGGTTTATTCATGTTACATCTCCTGGGTCACAGTTCATCACTCAGGGAGCCCAAGGCGGGAACTCAGGGCAGGAACCTGGAGGCAGGAGCTGAAGCACAGGCCATGGAGGAATGCTGTTCACTGGCTTGCTCTTCTGGCTCATGCCCAGCCTGCCTTCTTATACAGTACACAACAACCTGCCCAGGGCTGGGCCCTCACACACTGCTTGACCAACCAGACAATACTCCACAGATGTGGCCACAGGCCAGTCCAATGGAGCCAATTCCCCCATTGAGGCTCCCTCAACCCAGGTGTGTCAAGTTAACACTAAAGCTATCCAGCACAACAGGTAAATAGGTTTGTAAACTAGGCAAATAATTGGGAACAGGAGGGTGTGAATGAGGAAAAGGGAAGTACAAGCCATCTTGGCTCTTAGGAAGGGGGGGCAACAGAACTCCCAGTGTGTATACAGTAAACCGAAAGTATGACATATGGTCTGTGCATCATAAGAGAGCCCTTGGGGTCTGGGGCTTTGTTCCAGTTGAAGCAGGAATACTGCATGTCCCATCCCCCAGGGATCCCCAGGACAATAATTTCAGGTCCCTGTTTCCAGCCAGACAGAAATCTCAGCCTTACACTTTAATTTCCTTCTCTTGTCTTATTGCTCTAGCAAACATTTCAAGCACTATATTGAAGAGGAGTGTAGATAATGGCAGCCTTGCCAGTTCCTAATTTTAAGGGCAATACTTCTAATTTTTCCCTATTTAGGATGATGTTGACTGTGGGTTTGTTATATATGACTGATTATGTTGAGGAATGTTCCCTCCAGTCCAATTCCCTCTAGGACTTTAAACATGAAGGCATGATGGATTTTTGTCTAAGGCTTTTTCTGAGTCAATTGAGATGAGCAGGTGATTTGTGTCTTTCAGCCCATTTATGTGCTTTAGGACATTTATTTGTGTATTTTGAACCATTCCTGAATCTTTTGTATAAACCTGACTTGGTCGTGGTGAATCATGTTTCTGATGTGTGCTTATAGGCAGTTTGGAAGCATTTTGTTGAGAATTTTTGCATCTATTTTCATTAATGAAATGGGCCTATAGTTTTCTTTTTTGGTTGTATCTTTGCCTGATGTTGGTATTAGAGTGGTGCTGGCTTCGTAGGAAGAATTTGGGAGATTTCCTTTCATTTCTATTCTTTCGAACAATTTCAGCAATAGTGTTTATATGTCCTCTTTAAATGTTTTATAGAACTTGCAATAAATCCATCTGAGCCTGTTTTTTTTTTTTCTGTTGGGAGGTTTTGAATTACTGTTTCAATTTCCTCATATGTTATGGGTCTGTTAAACTTCATAGTGTACTCTTTTTTTTTTTGTAAATTGTGAGTTCTGAATTTCTTTTTTGTCTTACTTGCTCTTCTAAACTGTAAATCTTTATAAAAGTCACCATTAATAGCCATATCACTATTTTTACAGTAGACTGTCTTCACATTGCCTTTGTCAAGGAAATTAATCCATTATTTGTCAGTTTAGTCTCAGACAAGCTCTTGATCTGTGGGTAGATTCCAGCCAGACTCTTTGCAAGACTATCCCAGTTACTACTTGTCCTTATTTCATTCTGAAACTATTTTTTATTCTGCACTAATTTCTTCCAGGCTCCAAGAACAAAAGCCTGTTATGCACTCCTTACAGCATTCAACAGCGTTTCTACTCTAAACTTCCATATTCTGTTATACTCTACCAACACTTTCATGTTCAGGTTCTTCATAGCAACAACCCACTCTTGTGGTATCAATCTCAGTATTGTTACTTTTCTGTTGTTGTGATAAAATCTCATGATCAAGGCAATACATAGCAGGAGGAGTTTGTATGTTTTCTGGGATAATATTTCATAATGGTGAGGAAGGTATGATAGTACAGGTGGCACAGGGAGTGAAGAGTGACTGAAAATCAGGCAAGATTTAAAAACTCTCAAAGACCACCCCTAGTGATCTGTTTCTTCCAGGAAGGACTCACCTCCTAAAATGCCAAAAGCTGTACCACCAACCTAGGACATCATATTCAAATACCTCAGACTATGGGGAACATTCTTATTTAACAGAAAACTGTTACAAGACATCAGTTGATAATGATGTAATTATAGCATCTGAATTTTTTTCTCAAGTAAGTGCATAACTCACCTTCAAACCTTGCCATGATAGTTGCAGTGTGAAATTATGAGCCTCATAAATATCCCTTGCTTTTGATAATACATATATAAATAAATAAATTTAGCTTATGATGTTAATTTAAAATGTATTTAAATATTACATTTAAAATATATTTTAAAATGAAAAATCCAGACATTAAGTAGTATGCCATTATGCCACATTTGCTTTATCTCCAGTAAGTGGAAATCATGACTAATAAAAATACTCTATTTTTAAAATGTCAAGAGTTGTTATTTCTGCTTTTGTAAAGCAGGCAACATAAATTTTAAATAATATGTTTTGATTAATTAAACATACAACAAAATGGTCCTAAATTCAACTTGATGTTTTGCCAACTTTTCTATATTAATTTGTATTTAATCAAAGAATTGATTTCTTTTTATCTTGGGCCTGTCATTCAATGTAAATGATAGACCATATGTAGTGTGATAGGAAAATGTTTATTTAGTATTAGGAAAAGCAAAGCTGAGGCTGTGTTCTAACAGTATTGATAATAAGTAGATTAAAATATAATTTGCCTTAGTGAATGTGAGTCTTAGAAAATCAAAAGTGTGATGATGAGACAGGAAAACAACTGTGGCATATTTCAAGCATCAATAGTTGATAACATCTCCCAAATAATTCTTGAATTGAGGCTCTGGAGAAATGGAAAGGGACCTGGGTTTGTTTCCCAGGATTCACATGGCCAGTAATAACTGCCTGTAACTCTAGTTCTGGGGGGATCTGACACAGTCTTCTGATCTCTGTGGGCATTTCATGGCACGTGTGCACTAATATACATGCAGGGAATATACTCATAGACATAAAACATTTTTGAATTGGTACTCTCATGAGATCTGTGTAGTGATAAAACCCTGTTGACATGTTAAAGTAGATGGGGGAATTTGCCAGAGGTTTCTAACTCAAAATGAAGAGCTACAGATAATCAACGGATGCTGAGGTAGAATCAGTTTTCTCCAAGGACCAACTGTCTTAGAAGTTAGCAAATCCTAAATAAGCAGCCCTAAACACAGGTACACAGAAGCACTACTAAAAGGACTCAGTGCAGTACAGTGCAGTGTGTGTGTGTGTGTGTGTGTGTGTGTGTGTGTGTGTGTGTGCGTGTAGCAGTAATAATCAAAGAGAACAAGAAATTTAAATTGAGAATGAGTGCAGGGACATCCGAAGAATTGGTGGGTATCTAGGAAGTATGGAAATAATTCAAAGATAATATTCATTTGAAATTCTCAAGAAAAAAAGATAAAAACTGCAAGTGAAAATAAAAATAATTATTTAAGTGAAAATTGTCAGTTTATAAAATTAATATACTAACGGCTTATTAGTTTCACACAATGTCCTAAAATGACAAAATAGCATCAATTTTTCTCTTATACTCGTGATACCAATCTATTGGTAGGGGTCCTATTTGTGGACCCAGATAAAATTAAGTTTATTGTTAGGACTAGAGAAGTCCTTTCAGGGCTTTTCCTTGGTAGTTGTTTTATCTCTTAATGTTTCACAGAACTCTTGTGTAAGATTCTAGGGCCTGACTCCTTGAGCTCTGGAAATTAGAAAATTCTGACTGTTGCCATCAAAATTCTCAAGTCTTGGGTCTCACTAAAAGTGACACCATTGCTACCTATGGTACTAAGGCATAGAAATCTGACTAAATATACCTTTCTTATTTTACAACATATGCCCTATTATAGTGCAGTCAAATTAATACATTTTTAGTACATTATACATAGTATTATTATTAGCTTGTTTTCACTTGTTTAGGTTGGTAAAAGAAGGCTCCCTTAATCAAAGTTTGTTTACCAATAAATGGGTTTAGCATTTTTATTAAACTTATTTTCTTACACATATATAGTATGTTGATCATGTTTATCCCTCTTGTCAATCTCCTTTGTTCCACAGGGCAATTTAACATAATGTAAAATATACAAGGTATTCATAATATTACATCCCTATATAATATCCAGGAATCCCAAATGAGAGAAAATATACACTATTTAACTTATCTTTTTCATATTTATTCCTTTAATATGTGTCTATTGTTGGATCTTTTTTTTACCCAGCAAGCAATATACCTTCATATTATTTAATGGTTGAAGAAAATCACTGGGCATATAGAGAACCTTTCTTTATCCATTTTCAGTTGTTGAATATGTAAGTTGAGAAATTAGCTGTCATGAACAGTTTTGTAATAGACATTGTGTACATGTATCTCTGTAATAGGACTTTTAAATTTATGTACATTAAAGTTCTTCTGAAGACTCCAAGGAATATACAGAATTTAATGCTTTAGTTTCTCATGTATCATCCTCTAGTAAGTAATTAAGAAAAAATGTTTAAGAAGAGCCATCACCTGCAGAATTCTGAAACAAAGCACCAACAGGGATAAAGAAAATTATATTTTTCAATTGTTCATGTTTGATGCTCCATGCAGAGCAAGATGACTGAGTGATATACATATCTGAAAGGGGTTGATTATTCATCTGTATAAATTAGTTCCATTTAAATTCTATAAAATTGACATTTGAAGCATGTTTTTCCATGTCTTCAGAATAATTACATTAATCCTCTTAAACAATACGGCATCATGTGATGTTTCTGAATATTTAAACTGGAAATCTACAGATGACAAAACTACCAAATAAAATTAAACTCTTTGAGCACAAATGATCCAGATGGACCATTAAGCCATTAGAAGTTATATAAGAATGAAAGTGAGGTTAAAATGCAGTGGAACAACCATTCCCCATAATACAACAAATTAAAATGCTAATAACAGTTCAGGCAAAAGTTAACTGGTCAAAATCCCTTAAATAGTGTTTGTACATGTATTCTAAAATAAAGACAGAGACTTATGTCAATATCAGTACTACAAGCAATAGAATTTCTTATTGAAAAAATAATAACATTGCTTACTTATTTGTCATGTATATTCTGATCAGGATGACCAACCTTGACAATATGTAAATATAAATCCAAGATCATTTTTTTTCTTTTGTTCACTAAAATATTTGGCATATTACTTATTTCAGAAACTTGGACTGATCCTATTCAATGTAGCAATATTGAAACTATTTTATTTTCTGTCTTTTTAATGAGAAATTGAGAAACAGAGCATGGGTGAGAATTTATGCCCAAACTTGTAAGGTCTTCGATTCAGCTATTATTCCAAAGTAGTTTATATCATTAAAAAATGTTCTATCAATAAATTGAATCTATATTTCAATTAAAGAAAGTAATTAACATCATAATAATAGCACTCTTCAAATAATTCAAATAATGTCATTCATACATATTGCAATAATTTCTGGAAGAAAATGTTGAAAAGAGGAAGAGAAAAAAAAGCACAAAGTTACTTAGAGAAACTATTCACACTGAGAGTAATATTTATTTTATTAGACAAAGTTAATCCTCCCACTCAGTATTTTGTTTAAAGATGCTCAAGAAATGTTCATTAAAATTTCAATTTACATATATGCCTATTTCAAACAATAAAAAATAACAACAATTTAGATTTTAAAGTCATATGATGTATGAAGACGATCTGAGATATTATGTACATCCTTCCACTACTACCCAAGCTACTCTTCAAGGAAATTGTCACAGAAACAGAATAGTGGTGTATGTCCCTGAGGTAAGAATCTAATTTGATTTGTATTGATCAAAAACAGGATACACTTTGAAATTTTATTATATTAGGAAATATTGGTATTTTCACTTAAATTTAAATGTTTATTAAAGTATTTGAGATGAGGGAGGGAAATGTCCTATGCTAAAATAACTAAAATAAATATGGCACGCCAAATTTGTCCTTATATTCCTACTTCTTAACTGTTCTTCAATGAAAATTATTCTGTGATACAATATACTCATTAATCAAAGTAGAAATACACCTCAACTTTCTGTTTCTAAAAAGTGATAATTGAAATTTAATTATAAAAATTTGAAGCCGGGCATGGTGCTGCATGCCTTTAATCCTAGCACTCAGGAGTCAGAGGCAGGTGGATCTTTGTGAGTTCAAGGCCAGCCTTGTCTACAGAGTGAATTCCAGGACAGCTGGGGCTACAGGGAGACCCTTTCTCAAAAAGACCAAAAAATTTTTTTGAAAATTAAAATTTAATCAACTTTGTCTTATAAAAGATAAACATACCTTAAGATTTTAGTTCATTCTCAAGATTATGTCAGATTATGTCATTCAGAATATTAATTTGTAAAATATGGAGGTGTTAATTTCCCCTTTTCATAATTTTTGTCAGACAAAATGTGCTATATTTTAATAAACATTTCTCAGTAGACCTTGGATCATGTTTATTACACTACTCATTCAAAATTGCGATGGGGGAGCTAGAGAGATGTTTCAACATTTAAGAGCACTTGCTGCTCTTGCAGGAGTCCCATTTGGTGGCTAACAACTGTCCTTGACTCCAGTTCCAGGGGATCTAATGTATTCTTCTGACCTTCACAGAGATTGCACAACAAGGATACACTTATATACATGCAGTCAATACATTCCCATACATAAAATATAAACAATAATAAATAAGCAAAATTGCCATGAAATTTGCTTATTAAAATATATAATAAAAATTATAAAGTGAGTCTAAAGAGATAGTTCAGTAGTAAAGGGCACATAATGCTATTGCAGGGTACCCAGGTTATGTTCCCAGTATTTACATCTGGTGGCTCTTAGGATCATGTGTCAAGGTTTGGAAATAAGGAGTGGCAAACAAAGATTACCACACTCTATTGTACCTAGAGATTGCATGAGATTTTTCCTCCTGTTTTCTCATTTTTATCTATGCAGAACAGAAGTTCTTATTTCAACATAATATAAAATGATTATATTGGATTAGTAGACTGCTTGCCATATTCTTTGGGTTACCCAGGACTCTAAAGAAGCAAAGGCGATTCCGTGTTGGAAGGATTTATTGATTGTGATCATTGTTCCACAGTGTAAGGGATAAATAATATTCTTTTTAAAATTTTTATTTATCCTTTCTATGTGTATGAATGTACTGTCTGCCTGTGGGTTTGTTCACCCATGTCATGCAATGGTGCAGAGGTCAGAAGAGGGTGTCAGATTCCCCTGGAACTGGAGTTA
Organism: Rhizomys pruinosus; assembly: GCA_009823505.1. Lineage (NCBI taxonomy): Eukaryota > Metazoa > Chordata > Mammalia > Rodentia > Spalacidae > Rhizomys > Rhizomys pruinosus. The sequence continues at coordinate 244,035 of VZQC01011725.1, forward strand.
AAGACAGTTCTCAGCCGCCATGTGGATGCTGGGGAACAAACCCCGGTCCTCTGCAAGGGCAGTGGGCACTCTTAACCACTAGGCCATCTCTCCAGCCCTGATAAAAAAAATATTCTTATATTTTAAGATATTCTTTAGCACATACTTAAAATGTGAATGGCCAGGAAATTGGGCCTTGGATAATCAAAGTACTCAATACAGTCATGACTGACTATGAATGGTCCACATCCTTCATTAACAAATGTTTAAGTGTGGGAGAGATAGTTAGGTGGTTAAAAGCATTGGCTGTTTTTGCAGGAGAGTGCAGATTCATACCCCAGCACCTACATGGCCAGCAACAACCATCTGCAACTCCAGTTCCAGGGGATCGAATGTCCTTTTTCTGTAGTCCACTGTTACTGCATGACATGGGTTCACTTACACACATGCAGGCATAACATTCATACACATAAAATTAAAAAAGAAAGGTTTGCATCACTTAAATAAGTAAAGAAACAAGGCCTGCTGTCAAGCATGATAAAGACAAAGAGGATACAAAGAACACAATAATACATGATATATGCAAACTATATCCAACAGTGTTTAACATTTCCTTTAATATTCTCCAATATTGAAAACATCCCTAGCTTAACGACACAATTTATAATCCTTTTGTTTGCTTGAACAATTAAGTTCTGGTTTGTCTTCATTTTGTTTTTTTTCTGACATGTGGCAGAAACCTCATGGCCTATGTTCAGCAGTTACCTTGACAACAAATCCAAGCCTACTGTAGAATGCTTAATTCTTACTTTGACTAAACTCATTTACAATTGAATCATCTGGGGTTCCAGGTGACACTGCAGATTTCAAGGCTCTGTTACTGCTTGCACAGATTCTCCTTTCAGTCTGAACCTGGTCAGTAATTAACACAGTTCAGTCCATCTGGCACTGTTATTCCCAAATCCAGTTAATAAAAACACAAATTTGACTTTGTGGCCATCATCACACATCCTGGCCAGGAATGGTAGCACACAGGATTCAGAGGGTTGAAGCAGGAGAATTTGGAGTTTGACACCCTGTGTTATACACTGAGATGCCCAAAAGGCTAAAAAAAANAAAAAAAAAAAAAAAAAAAAAAAAAAAAAAAAAAAAAAAAAAAAAAAAAAAAAAAAAAAAAAGAGAGAGAGAGAATGCGATCACATATACTTCTTGACCACTTGACCACTTAGATCACTACAGTAGTTGTCTCAAGCAAGAGAAACAATCAGTGGAGAGATCAGGACCCTACAGCCCCCCTCTCCCCAACTTCCAAATCTTTCCTGATGAGCTCCATCATGGATGTTGCACTTTTCATTGATAATCAAGTCGCACAATTTCCTGTCTTTTCTTGGAGGACAGTAAGGGGCTTTAATAAGAAACCCAGAAACCAAAACAGTCGGAAGAGTAGCAAAGATTTGCTGAAAAGATCAGAGAGAACAAATAGTCAGTTGGAAACCTCAGTCTTTCCCACAGGATTTTTTTACTTGTCTTACTGGGGTCTTTCAAGAACACCTTGATACAAAAGTGTACATCCAAAAAACTCCTATATCAATTGCTTTTGGACTCTCTGCATTTCATCTTCTTTGGAAGAAATAAGCACAATACAAACAGCTTGTCTTTCTAGTGCATCACAGCAAAACCGCTTGGATTTTGGCGTCCCTTAAGGGGGAAGTGCTGACTGGGTGATCCATTATCAGAACAAAGTAATAGCGAATCACATGCAAATTCTCTCTCTTGCTCTTATGGGTACCTCTTTATCACATTGCAGATTTAAATTTTCAGAAAGGAAGCCACAGGGTGGAAGAAAAAATGGTTTCTAGTCACCCCAGGGAGCTCTGGAAGCTTGAGATTTAAGGATCTATGTGTAAGTTCTTAGCTATGGTCACATATTTGCATCTATTAAACAAACACTGTGCCCAGCCTGATACCACAGTATGGTGGACTTTTGAGCAGGTGTTCCCAGCAATACAAGACTGCTAAGACTGTACTTCATGTATAAGAAAAATGCTTTGTGTAAGCAGCTTTCATCCCCCACAATGCCTGTTACCCTGGTCTACTCAAGAGCTCTCCTACTGTTGCGGTAAATGCCAGTGACTTACAAGTTTGGTAGGATGGAGGTTCTGCAGATTGATCATTTGCTCCTTTTTCTTTCCCTTTGATTTTGTGGGTTCCTCTACATCTGCTCCCTTTCTAACCTAGGTCCGGATGCTCCCTAATTTTTTAGAGATTCTTCACCAGCGCTTCTAGTTTCCCCCGGAGTTTGTACTCTCCTTGGCCTCAGCAGCAGCTGACTCTCCTCTAGATCAAATTCCTATCCTTGGCTAGTTAAAGCAGGGTTAGGAGCTCAAAACCATGCTGAGTGAGACTTTATTTGTAGACGAACACACTAACAGGATAATGAACAAACAAACAGATGAACAAAATAGCTATCAACTAACACCTAACTAGCTAAATAAATTAAATAAATAAATAAATAAATAAATAAATAAATACAAACGAACAATAACATGGATGATGTTTTTGCTCAAGCCTGATTGTGGAAAAAAATCATTAGAATTAATCGGCTGGTTTGACATCAGACAAATATAAATGCTGATGAGTATAAGTTCAAATTTGTAAACTGTAAACATTAGTATTGTTGTCTTAGTGCACCTAGGTAATAGATTCTTTACTATAGTGAAAAGTAAACTAACCACACTTTGCCCCAAATTCATACTTACTATTATTTTTTGTCTTAGAGGTGCAGTTCTAATTTATTGAAACTATATATTTTTATTTTTTATTAATATTGTACAATACAGAGTTGTGTAGAAATATCCACAATAAATTCTTAAACTAGAATGTGAAACTTCTTTTCCTTTATGTTTTCCTTTATGTACATATTACAAAACTTTATTCAATTGTATTGAATTTGAGAAAAAAACACAAAAAAGCTTGTATTTTACGAGTCTTATATTCACTGTGCTTATTCATTTTTATTTTACACTGAAACTCTCTTACATCAAAATTTTTGCAGAGGAGGAAAATTAGTCTTAAATATATTTGCACTATCAATAATTGCCTTGAACCATACAAGATTCCCAAAAAATTCTGCAGAATTTCACTTTGCATGGGTAAGAACACTATGGTATACTTCAATGTCTTATTAAATAATTAAGTTTTGTAAAGTTTAAAAATAAAAGAAAAATAAATTATCATCATAAGACAGGAAACAAAGGAATAAGCTGAGGACTAGAAATAATTACATAAGTGTATTTTTGGCCAGTGTTTATGACATTGAAAAAAGGAAAGGTAGCAAGAATATACATAAAATTTCACTATACATATNATATATATATATATATATATATATAAATTTCATGCTTTAAGTACTAAGAAGCATGCTGTAATTTTCCTGGAGATATTATAATCATTTGAAATTTTGGACTAGTAGTTTGTTTGCTTACATATATGTATAAAATGAATATAGTGTACTTAGAGTTTCTATAACAAATTCCTACAGTTATAAAGAAAGAAGTTTTCAAATAAGCACATTTCATCACTAAATAATAATGTAATAGTCATACTATTAATATGCTAAACAGCATTTAATAAATTGCAGGCAATGTATCCAGAATGATATATCAGTTTATGCTACTCACTTTTCTTTGTTTAGCTATTACCATTAATAGAAGGCTTAAGGCAAAATTTGAATCAGTCCCATAAAAAAATAAAACATCATTTGATAGCAATATGAAAAGTAGAAGTAGCATATAATTTGTCAACATTAATGCAAAATCTTAGCTATCAGGCATGACTGAATTTAAGTACCAGTGATACTACCCACTGGAATAGCTTTCAAGTTTAGAAAGTGAAAGTCATGACCAGTAAAGTATGTTTTACATATTTATCAATTCTCTACTACTACTTTCATCAATTATAAAAATCGTTTAATTAATATGTACACATTTGGAGAGAAAATTTACTTCCAAAAGTAATTCCCTAAACATAACATATACTGGTCTGAAAATATGGTTCAGAATTTGTGAGTAATTGTTACACATCCATGGGATCCAATTTCAGGTACTAGCAACCACATAGGCTGTCTTACAACCAAAAGTAGATCCAATTCCAGGGGACCCCACACAATCACCTAGCCTCCAGAAGCACCTACATGTAGTCCACATTCCCGCATACACACACACACACACACACACACACACACACACACACACACACAAACACACACACATACACAATCACACAGACACACACATACATAAAAATAAATATACAAACACAATTTTACCTACCTGATATGTACTCTACACATCTGTACTTGACAATTTCCCTCTGCCTCTCAAATTGTCTCTTGATACAGAGAAACCATCATGATTTATTCAACTCACAAAATTACTTCTTTGGTCTCTCTTTCTCTTTGCAATGTTGTGTCCTCTTTAGCAGTGTGTCAATAAACCCAACTTCCACCTGTGCCACTGCATTAGAAAGGAGAATTTAATTTAAAAACTCATTGATTTCCTCCTAATCAACAGGGAAAACTGAGCTGACACAGCAGACACATTCTAAACCTGTCCTATCTACCACTTACAATGAATCAAAATGCTCCATAAGAGATAAGAATATATTTTGGAGGAATATCTAACATAATTCAAAATAAAAGTAGGGAAAATCTGAGGGCAAATGAAGAAATGCAATGTAGAAGTAATAATCTAAAGATAATTTTCAGATGAGAAACATAGTAATGCTTGGGGTCCTGACACTCTTTCACAGTCTTCGGACATGGTATTTAATTTAAAGTTCCCAATTGTACAGATAGAACTAGGCTTCACGTGTCAAAAGGGTTATCTTCCTTCCAGAAGTTGTAAACCCACAATTTTGTAATTGAATGTGAGTTCTAACATCACAATACAAATGAGATATAGGGTCCTGAAAGCAGAAAACTGTGTTTTGAATATTGGTACAGAAACAGGAATATCTAAAGGTAAACAGAAAATTCAAACTTGAAACTAGTTAGTGAGATATGTCTAAAAGTTAAAGCACATGAAACAAACCATCATTTGGAAAATAGCTTTTGGGTCATGTATTTCATAGCAAAAGAACTTAAATTCAAGGCTTCAACTCTCAAAAAAAAATTGCATTTATATCCTAAATGACAAAGAGGATAAAAATTATTGCAATGTATAAAAGCAAATTTTAGAAAGAATATAAATAGGGCTGGAGAGATGGCCTAGCGGTTAAGAGTGCCGACTGCTCTTACAGAGGACCCGGGTTCGATCCCCATGGTGGCCGAGAACCATCTGAAACTCCAGTTCCAGGAGAACTCCAGTTCCAGGGGAATCCGACACCCTCTTCTGACCTCCGCGGCATTGCACGACACGGGTGCACAAACTTGCATGCATACAGTACATTGATACACATACAGAAAGAAATAAATGCCGGGCGTGGTGGCACACGCCTTTAATCCTAGCACTTGGGAGGCAGAGGCACGTGGATCTCTGTGAGTTCGAGGCCAGCCTGGTCTACAGAGTGAGTTCCAGGACAGCCAGAGCTACAGGGAGACCCCGTCTCAAAAAGACCAAAAAAAAAAAAAAAAAAAAAAAAAAAAAAAAAAAAAAGAAATGAATATAAATATTCTTTAGAGGATAAATCTATGAATTTGTATATTCAGAAATTGTGTATCATGTCAAAGTTTAATGCATTACAACGTGTCTTTATTATTTATTTATATTAATTTAAAAGTTATGACAATAAGTAAACTTACATTTTCTGTACTGATATTGATTAATCCTTAATGTAACAGTGGGAAAATTATAAGAATCTAATTTTGTTATTTCTTTTTCAGATCTAACAGAAAATAGATAACTAACATCTTGAGTGAACAATATGCTTCTCATTAGAAATGATATACACAAAGCCATGACTTTTGTTAATGATCAACCAGGAAAAAAAAAAAAAAAAACACTTTGACCAAAAGCAACTTAGGAGAAGGATGGATCTATTTCAACTTACAAGTTACAGTACATCATCCAGTGAAATTAGAGCAGGAAACTAAAGGCAGGCACTGAACCACAGACCATGGAGAAATGTTGTTTTCTGGTTTTCTCCTGGCCTGCTCAGGCTACCATTTTTTTATGCCTCAGGCATACCTGCACAAGATGGCAACACTCAGAGTCAGCTTTGTCATCCCTACATCCATTAGAAATTGAGAAAATGTACAGCTGGAGAACGACCTCATCATTATATTTCTCCTTATTCTCTGGGGGGGAGTTAAGAACACGTCTCTTGTATCAAAACCTTTGTGGCACTAGAAGGTAAGCTTTCGTTAGGTTCATTAAATAATTGTTGCTTACCAGTAGGACCAGAGAGGGGCCTGGATCTGCAGCAATCTGGGCATTTCTTCCCTTCAATGCCCAGATGGGTCAGTCCTTTGGGACTTTCTGGTATTTCCTATTCCTTGCAAAGCTGCATTTTCTTACTCAGCCATTTCGTTGGTATTACTCTGGCCTGTTGGAACTTACAAATCCTTTCCCATAGTTGGTTTAAGCTTTGGATTGCCAGGTTTTTTTGACAAAAAAGTTTTCGTATTTATATATATATCCACCTTTTTTATTTTTAGGTTTTTTTTTTATTTTTGACCCAGGTCTCAAGAAAGCAGTTGTCTTATATATATACTTATAGGGTGGAGTCAAGGCACAGCTTTTTAATCAAGTTCACCCATGCTGTTTGGGTTACTATATGTGATCAACTTGGAAAGCAAACTTAATTTTTTAAGTTTGATCATCCTACAGGTAAAAGGTGATACTTTACAATAGAAAAATTATAGAGATCATTTTTTTATGCCAATCCCAAAGTAAATTGTTATACAGTTTTTAATTTAAGCTAATGTGGACAACAGAGTTTATTATCAACAATTAACGAGGAGGCATTACCTGTTTTTTTATCAGCCTTTAAATCAATGTTGATTAATATACACCTGTTTACTTTTACTAAGTCTAAAAAACACCATGTATCGTAGACAGAGTCTGGGCAAAACTGGAAACTTGTTGAACTCACGTCAATTAAAATATGCACCAATCGAATGTACACCCGTGTCCTCTCCTACCCCTCACCACCCTCCTGCAGTTCACCATTTCAGTCAGTTTTCTGACGCAATCTTTCTGTTGTTCTTTTTAATCTGCATCCCTCTCCACCATAAATATTTATAACTGGTTATTGGTTACTAGGATCCACATATGAGAGATACCAATTTGTCCTTTGTTTTCTGGGACTGGTTACTTCACTTAAAACATGATGTCTTCTCGCTACATCATTTGGTTGGAGCCAGCTGTTATAGAGGATTCTCTTGTAAAATCAGTAGAACTGCCTTCTTTTGCTTGGACTAATGGGGACATAGTAGAACCTGTGAGGGGTGATTATTTCTATTCAGAAACCAAATTTATAATGCTCACGTCTCCTTACGCTATGCACTTAAGCAAAATATCTTAACACAGGAGAGCTCTGACATCAACACTCGGATTATTCATGCCAAGGAGATTGTGGCCATGTGGATCCAAGCCCCCACAACATGTAAAGGCTTCCTTGCCTCCAAACTGGGATATCTTCAGGAAGAGAGGCGATTACGGCCCTGCTGTTGAAGACCTGATATAAACATGGGAAAGATGTATGAGGCCCACACCCGCAAGTCTACAGATGGTCTCTGGAATGCCAGAGGGTGTTTCCAAAGGCCACTAAACCAGTTAAGCAATATAGGTCTCCTTGAGTCAAGCAAGACTCCCTGTCAGCACCAGTTACACCTTACCTGCCTGGAAGAAAAGCTGTGCAGCAGTGGCAGCCACATGTCGTATATCCCAAATCTAATTGGCTATTAGCTCTATCCTTGGAGGAATAAACCCACGGCTGATGCCACAAGCTTTAATCCTCTAATTGGTTAGGAGAGTTTATAAGCCACACAAAGAGCCCTGTCATACTTAACAGAAGGAACATGTTAATTCATGGATTAGCATACCATACAAACATCTGTGTCTATAACAGGGGTAACCTACCATACCAATTAGTACTGTTTATATCCTATATATCTAATTGCGCTTGTGCTCATTTTTAGGATTGAAAGGCTATATATTATACTGTTTAAGTCCCTATATGTCTAATTGCATGTGCTTCATTAGTAGGATTGAACAGTTTTCCTGGACAATCTGGCAGCCCATGAAAGAAAACAACCAGAATGATGAGACCAAGGCAACCGCTCCAGAGAAGAAAGAACTGTTTTTGCTTTTCATTCCACCTGTGCCCCTTTTTTAAGCCTAGGGAAACAATCTTGCAGAAGAGGGGAGTGGTAGAATGTAAGGGCTATCCGATTGGGGTGAATGGTGATATGAAACTGAAAACTACAACAATATCGGGGTGGGGGGACTGGACACTCATTTGATCAACCTTGATTGAACATACAAGCCTCCCCCCCACGCTGGATGGTGAGTACCCATGAGCTGTGGTGGGTTGGGCCCACAACTGCTCGTCAAATTGGTTTTACATGGAAGGATGCTTGTACTCACAGATATCACCTACTGTAAAAAAAGTGAAAAACCAAAAACAGAGAAAGACGCAGAAAACTATGCAGAATGCCTGATCTGGGATGGGTATTAGGGGTGGGGTGGTGGGGGGGAAGGAAGGGGATTATATGCCCCTGCAACTTGAATTGTGAAAATGATGTTATGAACAACACAACTATCAATCTATATTATATATATATATATATATATATCTATATATATATATAATATTTAAAAACATAAAAAAAAAAAAAAAAAAAAGTCAAAAAAAAAAAAAAAAGAAATTGAGAAAATGCCACAGAGGCACACTTACTAGTTAGTGTAAGAGAAGTGATTCTTCAGCTGCGATTCCCTTTTCCCAGGTATATTCAAGGTACAATATTTATTCACCAATTTAAATGTTAGTAAATTCCCTACTAATCTATAGCTTTATACAGTCAAGTAAAATAATATTTTACATATACCGTAAAGAGAACGGAGTAATCAAAAATATTTTCAACATTAATAAAAGAACAAGGAGTTTAGGACTTTTCTCAGTTCATTAGAAATTGCAATTAGCCAGAATGCTCCATACATAAATTCAGCTTTAATACTTGAAAAATCCATGTAAATGGTGTATGTTTAAGCTGGTGCAAATATTCCAGTGGCAATAATTTTCGTATGAATAATTAATATGCTAATTATAAATGGGTCATTTATTCATAAAAGTTGGTTCCATATTTTTCTTTTGGTAACAATGTGCTACTCATGATTTTTAAGTTCCTTAATGCTGTGGAAAGTAATAAAATTGTATATCATTAAGAATAGTGTTTAATTTAGTTTATGCATAAACCCAGCTGACCTTTTAATTCACTTTATTTATACGTTTGCTTTCCTCACATAATTTAGACACAGGTATGAGGGAGATAGTAAAGTATATTACCATTACCATCATATCATCATATATGTAGCTAAAACAAGTTAGAAATGGGAGATTTTCATCATCACCATTGACTCACAATGTTAGTAGTTTCTAGGGTGTAGATTCCACAAAGCTATGAAATTATATTTTAAACTGGAGGGTCAGCATTAGGTTGTCATTTCTCTTGTTTATACCTATTTGCTTCATTACTATGTTTTAAAATTTGCATGCATATCTCATGTGCTATTCTCTGTAAACTATTTATATTAAAAGCAAAGATCATTGTATATTAAAAACAAATTTTAATTACAGAATCATCAAATATCATCATTTCAGAAAGATTGGGCATTTTAGCATTCAAATAAAAAACTACATCTTCAGTCAGAAAAAATAGTACTTTATATTAAATAATTTAATTTTGTGTAATCCATATTTCAATTACCTTTCTCCTCTGGTTACATCTCTAACCAGTGAGAACTTAATTTTCAGGTGGTGAACCATATAATTTATGAGATTTTCCTACAATTTAAGAAATCATGGATTCTTTTATTAATAATCTCAAAGTTCGGGCTTCAAGTTTCATTTTTCCTCTATACATTTCTGTACATCACATGGTTTCAGATAATGAAAAGATTGTAATTATCAATGAAAGTAGTGATAGAAAGAGATGATATAGCTGACCTACAAAGAATGTGCTCATTTTGCAATTGAGAGGTAAATATTCCATCTGTACTCATTGTTCTTTATGTTTTTATTTAATATTCATGTCTTTGAAAATGTCAAGTATCAAATCCAGAAATCGGCTATTGTCTCCTCTTCAATTCTTCCCCTACCCCACCATTGCTATTCCTTCCTAAATTCACATGCTCTTAAAAAAAAAAAAAAAAAAAAAAAAAAAAAAAAAAAAACCCAAAAAAACTATCTCCATTTAGTGCTGCCAGTATGTTAATCAGTGTAGGCCAATATAATACAGGAGTAAGGGCAACCTCTTAGAGGCATCCCTGAAGAAAACTGACTCTCCCACCCCTAGGTTCAATGTATTCTAGTCACACATGATCACATTCCACATGCTGTTCTCCCATCTTGGTTCAGCTCCAGGACATGTCTCCTGTCTGCAGGCCGACAGTCTCTAGGCTTTGCCCTTGAAAGAAGGGGGGAGGGAAAACCACAGATCACTTGTGGAACTCAAACACAGAGAGCAGGGGAGAAAGTAACTACATTTATTTTCTGTCAGTGAGGTCTATATATTGAAGGCTGCTGTGCTCAGAGCAAGGAAGTAGAGGGCAGGTGGAAGGGAGGGGTGAGCCACCTTGGTTCTAATTGGGGGGCTGAAGAGCTCTGGTTTGTGCAACAGGTAACTGGAGGTGTGACATTTTGCTCAATGTATCAAGGGAAGGGATCTGGGACTTTGCAGAGATGGGGCAAAGCAAGAATCATTGTAACATCCCGAATCTTTCTGCTACACATAACTCTGAATACCCACAGAGATATCAGATAATTGGAGATCTTCAGGGACAGGTATTACAAGTTCTCACTTCAAGCCACACACAAAGTTTCATTCTCACAGTAGCCAACATTTGTCACTTAAAACTATACCCTTAAAACTATATGTTATGTTGCCATTGTTATTGGTTATCCTTCAGAACTTGATGACAAGACATAGGTGCTCAAGATAGCTCATACTTTTGTCAGGAAATCAAGAAATCAACATGGTACAAACATAAAAGTTTCATTCCAAATATGTAGCTTTCATAGTGCTGGAAGCTGTTCTTTGTATTATAGGTAGGGTGGAAGAAAAGTATTCAATATGCTTAGACAGCCTTGCTAACCCTGGATTAGTAAGATATTTCAAGTGGTGCAATATTAGAACAAATGTTAGGGGAGGTTACTATTTTCCAATGGGACATAAGGTCCACTCCATAGGAAAAAGCGTAGGTCTGGTACTGCTAACTGGATCAAGACCACATGGTTGGGTAGATCAGAACCCTTTGCAGAAAATCTACTAATTTTGCTAAATTAACATAATATTATACTACTCCCTATGTACTAAACTTTATACCCATAGATTAGTGCACTTCTGAAGACTAATCAGAGAAGCTTCTTTTTGCACTAGATAGCTATTTATGTATAGATACATATCTAATCACTGTGCAGAAAACAAGGTATACATATATCTATATATAATATGATTTCTAAATAAGTAGATTTGTCCAAACTCCTGTGAAATTTTGGGATAAATTACTATCACATGAAAGTAAGATTAAACTTTCTTATGAACGCAAATATTTACCTATAATCAAAATTGATAAAATTACACATTATTTTATATTGTAACTTTTATTGTGAATATAGATTTACTACCGAATTTCTCTGCATATTGATTTCAAATGTCATACTAAAGGAAAAAATGAATTGTTGGAGTTTAAGAAATTATATAGTTAAATTGGGTAGGAGAAAGTGGAAGGCTGCTGAGAGTGGAGGGGAACTAGACACCATCAAACTATTGTGTTTGAAAATTGCAAAAATTCAACCAATTTATATTTTTGATTCCTACAGGTTCATAGAGAAAATACACGTAGAAACACACACGCAAACAGGCACTCATATTCCTTGGTAATATGTGAGACTTCTTGGAAACTCCTAACTCTGAATGAACTATGGATGAAAAAAAAAAAAAACTACCAATTAAATTTTTATGACAGTTTTCAACTTGTGCATCACAAAGGATCAGAGATTAATATAATATTTGGTATAGAGTAATCTAAACAGTAATCCATGAAGCTCATTAAGGGTCTGGTTAATCTCAAAATCCACACATGCCATATTCTTTCTTAACAATATTAGAATCCCTGGTACAGGATTCATCCGTTTCATTAATAATCACATAAAATATGTATAGAAGAAAGTGAAATCTGTCTTTATAAATATAAAAAGCTAAAAATCCCTTATTTAAATACCCAGTTTTAAAAAATATTATCATGGCTATCTAAATTTTTAAAGTGTCAATTAACCATTCTACCCATAATACATGGACCCTGAAAATAACTTTTATCATTAAAAGTGAATGGAACAATACATTTTATGGAGTATAATAAGAAAAAATTACTTATATTGAAGTATTTCAAACTTGAGTGTTTTATTTTATTTTATTTCATTTTTTTTTAATTAGTTTTTATTGATGCTTTGTGCATTTCATACATTTTTTCCAATTCAGTTCAGGCTTATT